>JAGFNK010000304.1:0-63901 GCA_025769875.1 Russula earlei | reverse complement strand
CCATACCTGCTGTTACGGGGCAGGGTGGGGAACGCGGTGGCGTGGGTTTTGCCTGGAGTTGCGTAGAAGCGTGGCTGTGGTGCGCATATGTTGGGCAGCAGAGAGGTGATGTCATGCCGGGCGGGAGAGCGGGTAAATGTGCGCACGCACCGAGGGGGTCCAGGGGGCGTGATCATTCATCGTGAAGGGAAGTAGGATGTTCACATCCTCAGAAAGTGCCGAAGAGTGTCCCTGCTGGTGAGAAGGGACAAGCGCGACATGTCCACAGCGACGTCGCTCAGAGGTGCCTTGGACTCCGATGTTGAGGATGCAAGAAGTAGACCTGTCTCTTCAAAGGTCTCCCGGATTGCCGTCATTTGATACAAATCATCCTGCTTCCTGTTGCGGTTGCCTCCAGGAGAGACCTGGGTGATACGGACTGGGGGTGGGATCAGCCAAAGGTACGTGCACGATGTCACCACCACTTGGATAAGCAATACGTAGATTCAAATAGCGTGAGAATGTGCGAGTAAGCACTCCAAGTGCTAGCATGCACAAGCAAAAATCCGGAACCGCGATTGCGAATATGAGACTACAGATAGGAAAACAAGAGAGAGACAAGCGATCCGACTTATTCCTACATAGGTCTCCTGGTGCTTTTCTTATAGCTCGTCCCTTCTCACCAGCAGGACACTCTTCGGCGCTTTCTGAGGATGTGAACATCCTACTTCCCTTCACGACGAATGGATCACGCCCCCTGGACCCCCTCGGTGCATGCGCACGTTTACCCGCTCTCCCGCCCGGCACGACATCACCTCTCTGCTGCCCAACGTATGCGCACACACAGCCACACTTCTACGTGACTCCAGGCAAAACCCACGCCGCCGCGTTCCCCACCCTGCCCCGTAACAGCTGTCATGAACCATTCTCCGGAGAGGACCCTTGAAGGACCCTTCCTTATAGGAGGAAACCCAGCCTCTATGGTGTCACCCTGTTCACACGAGCAAAAGGGGTGAGTAGAGGTGTCCACAATATCGCGCATGCATTGTTGCGCGAGCGATTCTCGGCACAATCGACATACAGCAAGCCCCACTTAAAGGCAACCCTTCTAGCAACAAAAGACAATATTAGGGCCTTCCTAAGGACCCTTTGGAACGACCCTAGGAGCTCTACAATAGGCACTAACCTAGTATCAAAGGTCCTACAACGTGTTATTAGACCAACTCTAATAACTATAGAACGAACTATAAGGCAATACTAAGGACCTTAATAGAAGTATTAGGGTCGACTCTAAGGACCCTAATAAAACTATATAAGGGCCTTATAAAACGACACTATTCCCTAACCAAACTACAAGTCCTCAAACGACTGGCCCTAAACTAACTAACAGGAAATGAATCAGGTGCTTGCACGTGCACTAAAGCAGTGAACACGTGGACAATGGAAGCTCTTACTCATCAAGAAGAGCCTTCTTACACAGCAGCTTACTGAGCATGACTGAGCATGCTCAGTAAGCGTCCTCTGACTTCTTACTCATCACTCTATTGTGCTTGATAACAAGGTTATGACTTGTACTCTATTTAGCAGTTCTCTTGTAGTATATAAGCGCTCAATAAAGTAGCGGACAGTCCTCAGACTGTCCATTTGTTTACGGCACTCTCCATCCCTGGGATACTCCTTTAAGGACCATCCCCTTGTGACTACCCTGGCCTCTTCCCTGCGTGATTGCTCGACTCTCACAGTAACAATACCTCTCTGGTACTCTGGACTCTACTTCTTGCCCACGCCGTCTTGGACGTCTATCGACTCGTCTTCGAGCTTATCCCTCGCTCTTGAACTGGATAGTTCAACAGTGAGTCTTGACAACAGCGGGTATGGTTGCCAAAATGTCACGCCTTCACATCGCCCGCTCCTGTCGTCCCTGCAGTTCCCGCACGTCCAGCATCGCCCATCATTACCTCGACGCCGCCCCGCAGAAAGATCACCAGCCACCACCACGATGTCGCCACAGGAGAAGTCGCCGATGCAAGCACCACGCCGCACCACTCCTCCCCTTCCACCGCATCCCCATCCATACGTACAACCTCACCCACGAGCGCTGCCATCACCTGCAGTGGCGAAGACCTCGTCGCCGCGCCCATATGATGACAGCATGAGCAACACGCAAGTCACCCCCTCAGATGCTCACGCCTTTCCATAACACCATCACCTACGCCCTTGCCTCTCGCCACCCCATTGCCTCAAACAACCACGCCTCAGCCTCTGCCATGACAGCAGCACCAGGATCAACAACAACAACAACAGCAGCAGCACCAATATCAGCAACACGGCCGACGCCTGGCAACACCACATCGCGACGACACATTTGACACACGACGCAAGCACACTCCTCCCTCCTGCTTCCCCGCACTGTGCCTGCGTTCCAACGCATGGCAACACCTCAGAACGTGCACACCCCCCTTTGCGACAATGTGACCACACGCGCGCGAGGCCGAAGACTCACTGAAGAAGCTACACACACATGTACCCGTGCCAATGCCTATTGCTGCCTCGACGCACGCCTCGCATCATCATTTCAATTTTGTCTCTTTCACTCTTCCCTCAGTCCTTGTCCAGCCCCATGAACTTAAGTGTGCCCTTCTCGCGTGGTACAGTTGTAATAGTCATATCATATCATGGATGGATTCAGCTGTAGGGATAATGTAATATTATCATACTTGGGGTTGGCACCCCAAAATGTGAACATCCAACGAGTGAAACATCTAGCTACAGTGCATGAGGTTCCACTGTCCAAGTTTTCAAGACAATCCATTGAGAAATGGTTGAGACATGGCAGTACGAAATTTCGCACACAGCTCGGCACCCAAAAATCGAAACTTCAAAAACTGAATATTAGGCTCCCATATTTTTGCTGCACCTAGATACAGTATATAAGGTCCCACTGTCCACATTTCAAGGCAATCTATTGAGAAATGGTTGAGATATGGCAGATCGAAATTTCGAACTCAGATCACACCCAAAAACCGAAACTTCAAAAACTAAGAATCAGACCCCAACTCTTGGGCTGCACCTAGATACAGTACATGGGATCCCACTGTCGAAGTTTCAAGTCAATTGGTTCAGAAACAGTTGAGATATGGCAGTTCAAAGTTTTGCACTCATGTCACCACCCGAAAATCGACATTTCAAGAACTAAATATTAGGCTCCCATATTTCAGCTGCACCTAGATACAACATATAAGGTTCTACTGTCAAAGTTTCAAGGCAATCTGTTGAGAAACTGTTGAGATATAGCAGTTTTATTTTCGCACTCAAAATGACATCCAAAAATGGCAAGTGCAAGGTCACGTGAAAACGACAGTAAAGGCTCTAATGGTCCCCACGACTTAACATTCGAGGAGGCGCATGACCGTATCTAAATCATACTACCAGCAAAAAATTGGTTCTAAAAATCGATCGTTAGGTGTTTCGTAGAAGCGCATGGTACCGAGGTGTCTTCGCGCGATAAAAACGACCGCTTTGTCAATGCTGCGTTTGGGTTTCAGAACCAAAGCGTCGAGTATGGGGCCAGGCGGCTGTGGACTCGACGACAGTTGGAGATGTGAATAATAGCGCGCTTGAGCCCCAGAATGCACCATTCGTCTTCACCACCACAATCCATGGACCCCATTACTGCTGAGCACGTTTCTTTCTATTCATGCACGAGCTTTGCCAATTTTTACCTCTATTCTCCCTAAGGCGTTACACAGCAATATTTGCGCGCCCTCACTGAACACCACGCCATCGCCATCGCTGGCGTCAAGCTTGCCCCGCGCTAGTACACTGTGCCCCAGGTCTGTGCGCGAGACCTGATCTCCACCGTCTGGAACATGCTCGACCGAGACACAACAACGTCGATCAGCAACCTCATTGTCCAAGAAGAAGGAAATGGACCTGCCCGGAACACGTCCAAGATAGAGCCTGCGCGAGTTCCCTTCATCGTTGTACCCACGAGCGCGGGCATGGACTATGCGTCGATTGCCAACAACCAAGTCATGAATGCCCACGCGGCCCCACCGTGTGGCGCCACCGCCGGGCAGTTTGAGACCGCGTCACACAGGCTCTCAGAAAGCCATGAATCGGATCTTTTTCTCCCGTCATCACCAAGCCCTCACTGCCCTCACCTTCCTCCTCGTCCCTGTCGATAGCAAGCTCCTTGCCGCCTTGAGCGCCTCCGCAAGTCGAAGATACCTCAACGCTTGCGCGTCCCCCGCATTTCGCCCTCTCCCGCGTACCTACAGATCCAGCTGAAAAGTCTTACCTCTCAGCCTTTTCAGTTCAGACCCTCTGTCGACAGCTCACTGAGTCCGACTTTGACGGCGCGCACTTTCACTTTCCACGAGAGAAGGAACGTTGTTCAATATAGGGCTGTCAGGCTGCATCAGTTGTCGTTGATTGTTTCAAAACATATCATCATCCTCAAGAATACATGTCTAACAAGGTAACCAACTGCGTTGGAGATACCCTGTCAAGAACCCAGCGATCGGCATCGCCATGATCGATAGGCCAGATCTTCACCAGTTGAAGTGGACGGGCCAGTGCCGCCAAACCGATGACAGGACAACAGCGACCTTCGACTCCCAGCTTGGCCAGTCCGATCCAACTCATCTGTGTGGAGCAGATGACCCCCCCAGGGGTTGGGAGATGGTGAATGCGGTATATTGGTAAGTTGATCGACCAGAACCACTTCCAAATTAGCCTGACTAAATCACAGCGCACGAAGCTGCTTACGCGGCTGGTGTCCTTCATCGTGACCTTAGCCCAGGAAATATAATGATTTTCCGTGATGAAGATAATGCGTTGAACATCAGATATGGCATGCTCGTCGACTGGGATCTCAGCAAGGCTGTCGATCAGAAGAACGAACACACTGCTGCACATCAGGATTCGCGCACCGGAAGTTAAATGGATGAAGCAGTATGGCGCTTGTTATCCTGACATGCTCTGGGTTATAGCATGGGTTGCCATTTCGTACTTGAAATTGACTTGGAATATTGCGTGTCGCTCAAGCCTCAAGGATAGAATGGGTCCTAGGATTTACAACGGCAGTGCAGGCATGAACAAGATTGTCTTCATCGTTAAGGGTTTAACCTTTGAGAGTAACAGCGTACTCGACAAATTACTCGAGGGCCTGAGAAATATTGTGGGTACCCGATATGAGGAGCGTCCAACAGACCAAACCGCGGAGAAACATATTATCGACTCACTAAGGCCAACTCCCGATACTCAGACGCCGGACCCTAATGAAGAATCTAATCCCGCAGGATTCGTATAATGCGGCAATGATACGACAAGGTAATGGCAGGTTTGAAAGACCATTGGCTCATACCTCGAATCACCCGGCTGGCCCGAGAATGATGCCGCCCATTTTTAAGAGTTTGTGTTGTCTAAGGACGTCAAGGTCACTATGCACTCAAGCTCCAAACGATCGAGGTCTGTAACTGAAGACGATGGTGGCAAGTATCTTTCTCCGCCGGCGGCGAAGAGATCTGCGTCATAATGTCGAATACTTGTCATTGTCATTGTTTCGCTTCGTGTGTATACCGCCTGCGTGATGCGTAGAGGGTGTAAGGCCGTGGGGGCGAGCCACCAAACCCAGCAGGAGGCAGAGGAAGAGACATAAAATGTTTATTCATTCGCGCCAGTCCACGCGCCGCTTCCGCTTAGACACTACGATGGGTGCCGACTGGGATAAGATCGCCCGCTCTCCGACTCCACCAGAGCCAGACGACGACGACGAGGAATGGCCAGTGCATGGAATCGTGGGTGAGGACATCGACGTCTTTGGCATCTCTAGGTACGTGGCACGTATCGGTCTCCAAAAAAGAGCAAAAGTACCGAAAAAAGACCACCGGTTCCAGCTACGAGGTAAGCCCCTAAAAAAAAAACCCTTCTTTCTCTCGAATCGAAAACCGAAAAAAATACTCGCGTTCGATGACGATGATAACGACGACGACTGCGACAGCCTCCTCTGCGCCACCCCCCCCCCCCCCCCCAACCCCACCCTCCTTGCCCAAAAAAATAAATTAAAAAAATAACCAAAAAATCATAGATCCGCTGGAAGGACTGGAGCCGCCCGGACGGGACCAACACGACCTGGATGCGCTCGATCGACGGGGATCCGGCGCTCGTCGCGAGCTGGAACGAGGCGACGCGGGCCCAGCGGCGGGAGCGCGCGGCCGCGTCCCAGTCGATGGACCTGCGGCTGTTGGCCTCGACGCCGGCGCACGACCGCCTGACGTTCGAGCGCGCGCAGGCCGCGGAGGAAAAGGCGGCCGAGCGCGCGCGCACGGGCCCGCCGGGCAAGCTCTATCGGGGCTGGATGGCCGAGATCGACCGACAGGCGGCCTCCCACGACGAACGGCGAGGACGAGGACGAGGAGGAGAACGAGGAGGAGGAGGAGAAAGAGGAAGAAGGACGCCGGCGACTCATCCGCCGTGCCCAGGAAGCGTGCCAGATCGCCATCCGTCGGTCGCGAGCGGTGCGTTCGGCAGTCCAGAGTTGGCTTTGACCCCCCCTTTTGAAATGCCCGGTTGAAGCACCAGGGAAGGGTCCTATGCTGAAAGCTCCCGCTTGGCCGCGTCACGTTCGCATATAGCACGAGAGACGAGAAGGAAGTCTGCTACGACATCGCTATCAGAATCGGCACGTCGATATCAATGAACTCTGATCATAATAGAGAGGGTGCTAAAGAAACGTCAAGTGGCTAATTATCCTTCGTACATAACCATTTACCGTTCTCCACGTCGCTAGCTTACGGGAGAAGGTGCAGGCTTAGAAAGCGTACATGATGGGCCACACAAACCTCCAGCGCGGTTCTACCTTTCGCACAACCTAAACGTTCTTCCGAAGTCATAGGAATGGGCGTACGAGATATAATCTAATGTGAATATCAAGAGCGGTCTGAACGTTATCGATGGAGCTGTGAAGGCTCTGTAGCCCCTCGACCGAGGAGTCCCCCAACCACGCTCGATACCGTATCTGTGAGCTGCCGCTGGGGGTTTTGCGCGTGTTTCACGTAGAATAATCGAACATTGGTCACGTTCCAAATCCCAAGGGGTGTCATACCGCGCACGAAAATCTTGCCCCAAATCAACGAAGAAAGCCAAACAAGGGATGCCTCGGACCACTGCACATCGGAGTCATCATCTAGCTATCGAGGAGGAATGGACACTGCGGTAACTCACAATGAATCTGCGCGAGTTGAGAGGCGGCGGGTTCGGAAGGACGTGTTTGAGAGAGATATGTCCGAGGTAGTCAAGGATTGCCCCCGTAGCGGTTCAACTTGTGTGACGACTGGATCTCTTGTAGTTTGGGCATCAGTTCAGAAATCACTATCATTACTGGGTCTAAAGGAGCCTAGAAACCGATCAGTAAGAGGTCAAATAAGAGTTCAACACACACCCTTGCTGCCACGACGTGACCTTCGATTATAGCGAGCGGTCAGTAAGCCTCTTGACCTCGCAGCGATAAATGACCGTACCCATTCCTGTGTGGGCACGAACCCATTCCGCCCAACTGCAGCAGCAGTCACACGATCCAAGCTGTTATCCGTCTCCAACGACACGGATCGCTCCCGCATTTTGCCTCTCGCTTTCTCGGACACGACGGTCGGAGTGCCCGGAATTCCTGTTTGTTCTATGGTGGGAGACACAATGGACTGTGACGAAGGAATCTCTTCGACGTGTTCCGCTGACTCCTGCTGCGAATGGTCTCGTGGGATCACACGAACATCCATCAGACTATCCGCGGACTGTGCGCTTTCCCGTTCGAGTAACCTTTGTTTCTCTTGGTGTGGTTGATCGTATTCTTCTTCAGCTCCCCTACCCTTCCCTTTGGTATCATGTGACTGCTCCCCTTTTGCCCGTTGCATTCTCCGCACGTCACGCAGACCCCTCGTCAGTGTAAATGTGCCCAGGTCCTCGAACGTCCAGTGCGTTCCCAATAAAGCGTGAATCAGATTGGGGTTGTCAGCGGGATGATACGCTATGACGAAGTTGAATATCTCGAGCCTGCAGACATGGTTCAAAAGATATTCTCTCGTGGCTCGGCAGGGCTTACATGAAGAACAAAAGCTTCGGATGACCCTCATCCGCCAATAAGAACGTCGGATTCGCGAATGAACTGAACAGCTGGAGCAAGCGTGTTGAGGAGTTAAGGCTCAACGATTTGAAATATGGTGCTGAATTGGAAAGAGCGATGACGAGGGCGGGATACATAGCGTTCAGAGAGCCAGACGTGGTTGCGATCATGTGGTAGACAGCCTGTGGGAGCTGTCGCTACTGAGATTATGACGTGACAAGAGAGACACGCACGTTGATCCTAAAATCGGCCGTAGAGCCGCCGACATTCCACTTTGCGACGACGTAGAGGGACTTCATCGGGAAGGTAAGGCGTAAGCCAAAGGCAGGCCAAGCAGAGAGCGTCTGAATGATATATGACAACGCCCGACAAAGCCCGTGTAGTTCTGGCGCGCTAAATCAGGAGAGTGTTGATGGGCGTAATCGCGAGAGCGTGCTTACCAGGCTTGTCCTTAATCTCAAGGAAGTAGGATATCGTCCGTGCGCACGGCCGCCACCCCTCCTCCCTCCGCTCGCAGCCGCTTGCGGTCGTGGCTGTCCTCGGCGGGCAGCGCGCGACCGCGACTGCGTCCCTGCGTGCGCGCGAGCATGACCCGCGCGTTGACCTGATTGGCCCAAACGAGCCCGAGCGCGGCGCTCTTGGAGGAGCCGTCCTCGGCGCGGCCGAAGATGCGCGCTTGGTGCGCGTATATGAGCTCGCCCGGGAGGCCCGCGTCGGCGTCCGGGCGGCGCTCCCACACGTCCGTCACGCGGTTGGTGACGACCACCGCGAGCTGGTGCGTCGCCGCGAGGGCGTGCAACTGCGCCGCGATGGCGGAGAGGTTGCGCGAGCGTTCGGCCAGGGTCGCCGTGGACGTCTTCGTGTCCTCGAGGAGGAGATCGGCGAGCGAGTCGATGACGAGCAGCTTGAGCGGCGTGGCTCGCGCCTTGGCGCTGTCTATGGACGTGGGGAGCATTTCGGACAGGGCGTACAGGAGCGAGGATACGGATTTGGTGGCGCTCGTCTGGATCTTGTCGAGGTTGCAACGCGAACCGGCCAGCATTGGGTGAGAGTGCAGGAGTTGGAGCAAGCGGGGAGTCGGGAGACTGGTAGAGGTGGTGAGGTAACAGGCCGAGCCGTCGAGGCCGCCTTGAGTGACGGGGAGCTGCACAAGAAGCGAGAGCTGCAGTGCTAGCTGTGTCTTGCCAGATGCGCTGAAAACCGAGAGTGGTCAGATTGCGCGTTCCCAAAATTCTATTGATTCGTGCGGACTTGCCCCTCTCCCACGAGTTCCCAGATCATACCGACTCTGATGCCACCACCTAGGATCGCGTCGAGTGATGCATCACCGGTTGTGATCACTTCGCCGCCGTCACCCACGACATCTCTCAGAAGACGAGGCGCGCGACCCAATGCACGAGCGACGGAATCGACTATCTCCTGCACGGCCTGAGGTGCCAATCTACATCTTTGTGAGACGTCCGTGACAGGCAATAGGAGCACATCAGAGACGGTGACGAGTCCACCTGTGAAACGCCGATGGACAGGTTTCATACACGCACGACTGGTAAGGAAGAGTAAGAACGACGGGCGCACCCTTTTTCAGTGCTGATCGTTGGCTGGAAGATAGTCCAGGGATAGAGCATAGAAGGGCATCAGCCATTATTTTGATATCCTGGCCGTTCCTCTGGAGGCATTGATCGAGTGATTCAGCGCGAAGCTGGCCGGCTTGTGACGAGTCGAGTCGGTGGGCGTCTGGGAAAGGAAGGGACTGGGACTGCTACCATCAACTTGAACAAAGCCATACCACTGCACTTTCTCTTAGACTACCCTCCCGCTTACCTACCACCGCTGTGTCGCCAAAATGCACACGCGCAGTACCACAACCAGTCCTTTCAATCCCGACCATGGGGCCAGTATGAAGTACTTGAGCAGCCATGTACTGAAATGAGCTGTCACTTCGTTGACCCGATGCCCCCGAAGGAGTTCCTTGATCATTGTTTACCTCTACCTGGAGAGTCGCCCAATCCCTGTGATCACATCTTCAAAGAGGGAATGTTTTCTCGTTTGGTTGGAGCACCTTCCGAAGATAAACTGTATGATGCATTTGTAAGTCATAGACTCTTCTTTCCCTCCCCCACTCCTCAGGACAAACTTTCCAGGTCTCTACTGTTTCACCATATATTCAAAGTCTGGATCTGATCGACACGTCCCACCTGAATGACAAGGCACTCATGGGATTCCCTTTCCGATGCCAACCCGACTGCTCCGTGTACAGTAAGGCGACCAATCACAGAAGCGGGCTTAATTCTTCTCTCAACATCAAACCAGTTCAAGACCCCTTTGAAGTCAAACCCAAGGAAAAAATGACGACTACGGACCCCTTCATAAAGGATTCGTCGCAAGGTAGCTGGGCAGATTACTGCATACGCTGTTTTGATAATGAGTGCTCAATACCGCACGCATACAATTTCAGCACTCATTTTTAAAGACTCTACAAGATTAATCTGATGGGACCGCGGTGGTGCAGTTGTCACCTCGCCGATCTTACACGACAAAGAACCACACCTCCTTGACTTTCTTCTTCGCTACGATTTCGTGAACAATGAATGACATTCGTGGTCATGATGTGACCGTTGGCCCTCCCACCGAGGATGAAGAGAAGGATGCCCGGACACTGGCGTTGAACGTCTTCTCTGCATAACCATCCTGTCTCCCGATCCATCACATGCAGACATGCAATGCCTCGGTTCCCAACATTCCTCGTTGCTGGCAGGCCTGTGATATCAGCGATCATCAATCCGAGACGCATAAATACGTCAACAAATTTTGACCGTTTAGCGAAGGTCAACGAGTTGCACAACAACAACACCGCGTAGTTCTGGACCATATCGGTGAAAGGCTGGAGACCTTCAAGTCTAGTTGGCAAACACCGCGAAGTCACGTTATTCAGCCAAGTCAAGTCAAGGCACACTGAGTTTACAGGACATGCGACAGGACCGAAGGCAGGGAGACCATGAACGGACGGAGAGCAAGCCTGGCGAGACACGACGAAGACCATAGTGGAATACGCAGTCGAGACATGGGGGACAGAAAGCTGTTATTCCAACCAGTAGCTAGAGTGATCGTATACATGTAGGCGCTAGGAGAGAAAGGGAAGTATGTATGAAAGGGAGTCGAGGCTGAACGAGACAGAGATGGAGTCTAGACGATGGCGCGAGGCGTCGAGGCAGCGATCGAGGGACGAGGGCGAAGGGGAGGGACCAGGATGTGACGAGATGTCGAAAGGAAGTCGCCGAGCGGGTGTCCCGAGGGCGTAATCGAGTGGGAATTCGATGAAAGGGAAAGCGCAGCGGGGTGACGGAGAGAGTCGACCTCCATGGAAGGAAAACGAAACTTCAGTGATCTGTCCGTCTCGTGTCCAGCCAAGTGGTTCAATTCCTCTTGCGGGCTGGAACGGCTTCACATGTTCGTGGTGCTCGTAAGAAATCTATGTGGTGCGGGTCAATCTATCCGTGACTGTCTGGATATTATACGGCTCCACCCTCCCGATATTCCACTCATCCTCCCTCACCGTAGAAAACAAAGGACGTACCTAAAGACCAGGCTGAAGGGGGTATACATCCATTCCGCGGGGTCTGCAATGCATGCTTCTTCGGTCAGGGTGAGGAAGAACTGTACAGATATACAGCCTGGCAGTATGCCGACATTCGCACGACATTGCAAGCGAAATGTTGTTTCCCGTTCTCCGTCGTGCCTGCGACTTTGTCCTGCGCCATATGATGACTAATCATTGATGTTCTCTTAGACCCTGCTGTATTTAAAAAGCCCTAGCTACCCTCTTGACTTGAAGAATAGGATTCATTTTCCCTTCTCATTCTCTGACTGCCTCAAGACTTTCAGCAGCTCTCGTCGCGTCCGCGTTCGACATCTCGCCCGGGCTCCTCGAGTGTCCACTGGACATCAAATCACGCAACCAGCCTTACGATCTCACCCGCGCGTTCCCGGGCGCGCTCCAAAATCAAGGACATGTAGTAAGGCCCACTCTTGATCAAACTTATGGCATTGATACGAGAGTTTCGTAACTTCAAAGATTACAACGCACTAGTTAGCCACTCGTCTCTCGAAGCGACACTCGGCCCTGATGGTAGGAGTAACATTTCGAGGAGGTGCATCATGATCACCCTTGTCCAAATCATGCTTCCAAGCAAAAAAAATTGGACCCATTTGGTAGAAGTACAGTACGAGATGGCGATGTCTTCACGCGATTCTCAACCTTAGTCCGCTCCAACCCAGGCATCCTCAATGACAGCGCTCGAGCACAAGACATCATCATCCCGTCACTGCTGAGTACGTTTCTCTCTGGTCATGCATGAGCTTTGCCAAATTTTAAACCCAGGACGTTACCCAGCATATTTGCACGCCCTCATGGATCGCCACGCCATCGCCATCGTGGGCGTCAAGCTTGCCCTACCCGAGTTCGTCGCGTCCCAGTCTGGTGCGCGAGACTTGGTCTTCACCGCCTGGAACATGCTCGACCGAGACCTCGACGAATCATCAACCTCGATGTCGATTTCTTGAGAAGAAAGAAATGGACCTGCTCAGAGCTTGGAACACGTCAAAAATAGAGCCTGCGCGAGTTGCCTGACTTTATCGTTTTACCCACGAGCGCGGGCATGGACTATGCGTCGAGTGTTAACAGCCACGTTCTGAACGCTCACCGTGTGGCGCCACCAAAGGAGTCCCAGCGGGCAGTTTGAGACCGCCTCTCACAGGCACCCGAGCGTAGCGCGACCTTTTGCCTCTCAGAAAGCCTCGAATCGCGGCCATGTGTCGAAAACAAGACCAGTGGATACAATAGACCTGCAACGTTTTCCCATTTCCTCCCGTCATCACCACGTTCAAGCATGCCCTCACTGCCCTCACCCTCCTTATCATCCCTGTCGGCAGCCAGCACCTTGCCTCCTTGACCGCCTCCGCAAGTCGAAGACACCTCAACGCCTGCGCGTCCACTGCCGCCGCCCTCTCCCGACAGGTCAGACGCACCACCAGAAACGGCTGAGTCCCGCTCAACACTACTGCCGTACTTGACCTCGAATGGGGTTCAAGTCGTCCACTACTGTGCTTTCGCGTATGTCTCGGCCTTTTCTTTCTTTTTCGCTTGGTTTAGATTAGCTGCCAACAACTCACCGACTTCGTTTCTGACAGCGCGCACATTCACCTTCCACGAGAGAAGGAAGGTTGTTCGATATAAGGCCATCAGGCTGACTTACTTGTCGTTCATAAACTCCAAACTACCTGAAGTGGTGGAGCATCGATAGGCTGGACCTTATCTGGTTCCAGTGAACGGGCCGGTACCGCCAAACCGACGACAGCACAATGCTGTGCAGCAGAACTTTGACTCTCAACTTGACCAATTCATTTTGACCCGTCTGCACGGAGTAGATAATCCACTCAAGGGTTGACCCGTCTAAGGACAGGGCAGGTGAGGTTTATTTTGTGGCAGAAATCCCGATCCAGGTGCTGTATGCTCGCAGACTCTTATAGCATTGCCACAGAGTGAGTAGTCTTTCGACCTGATTTAAGCCTGAAGCAAGCACAGGAACAGGAACCATATGGGTACGCCACCACGCGTCAGTATGGCGTGCTTATCGGCAGCACATATCGAGTAATCCAGTTCCCTCCATCTTCCCCCTTCGGTCCTAGACGGGAACGAACGGAAGCGCTCGACCAACACCACCACTGACATGGCACACTACGGCCACCATGCCTTGGTCTTCTCCCAGCGCTCAAAGACGAACTGGAACAACGATGACGACCTATAACCTGCCATTGGCACTTGCTTGGCAGTCGGATTCGTCAGATGCTCACCCACTTCTACCACAGCCATGGCTTTCGACATGGACCTCAACATCCTGGTCTCAGCGGCCCATCTCGCACAACGCCACTTCAACTATAACTCGAAAACCGAGTCACCATCCTTTCCTCAGACCCTGCGGCCATACAGGTAAGCACAAACTCGTGTCCCCATGCAGGACCATTCCATGTCCATGAGTCCTGCACAATGCTGACCTCTGTGTTTAGGAACACGAGGCTCCGACTTGAACCTGCATCCTCTCTTTGAAGCATCAAACACGTTAAAATTACCCAAGACAATGCAGCCAGCTCATTTCCCCTAATCTACCACAAGCCGCACACTGTTGACTTTCAGGCGTTCTTGGCCAAAAAGCTAGCCATCTTCGCATGGCAGGCCCGATGACACCGAGACCGCAAGTAAACACAAACCTCTCTCATGCTCCCAGCCCTGGTCATCCAAGGGGCCACCTTCCCGCCGCCCCTCTTTATTAATAACATCCACCTCGCCTTTCTTGGCTCCTACACAGCCCGCTTCCGCCCCGCAAGTCGACCAGATTCCCCAAATGCGGCCTCAAAGCTCAAACCGTCGCTCATGTCATTCAATAATGCACACGCTTTGCACGCCCTTGGGCAGCCTACCTCTCTCCGATAGCCCCTCCCACCTCTCCCTATCGACCGTTTTCGGCACTAAAAGTGACAGGCTTTCCTTGAATTTTTGTAGGTGAGCAAAGCATGCTTCAAACTGTCAAAGACGCTTTTAAGTTGGGCCAAAGCGCGCGAGTCCCAAACAATCCTTGGTCCCAATGGTCACCTGTACCTGTATTTTCGACTTTCTGTCCCCTCATTGATTATGTACAATCCGCGTCGACCAGCCCTCGCTACCCGCTAAAGATTTCTCCCTGTAAATACAGCACAATAGAGACTGCGGCGTGGCGTCAGTCTCAAGCCGCATACTCGAAAATAAAACAAAAACATTTACCAAGTCGTGGGCACCGTATTCGGGTCACCTGCCGTATCCTACGCAAATGCTTGACCTTATTCCGACTTCGAATTTCCAGGCACAGGTTTTGCAATAAACTGGAACTATTATGCAGTGACATTAATTGGGTGTGAGTGAGATCGACAACGCCATTTTCCGTTCTCTGTGTATTATCTTAACACATCAACATCACACACACCATTGAAACACTTGGCCAACTCACCCGAATCTTTATTATTATTTCCTGTGATCCGCTGCTCCATGTGCCAACAGGAGCTCCATTATATCAAAATGTGTACCCTGTTCTGAGGCTCTCTGGAATGCCGTCTGACCCTCGCTGTCTGGTGCGTGAATATCGCAACTGTACTGGAGCAGCAGCTGAACGACGTCAAGCTCTCCCCATCTCGATGCCAGATGCAATGCTGTCGACTCTTGGTAGTTTTGGGCATTCGGATCTGCGCCATGCTCGAGAAGGACACGAGCAATAACTACATGTCCGTTCTGCGATGCATAATGCAATGCCGTCCAGTTATCCTTGGTCTGGGTATTCGGATCTGCGCCATGCTCGAGAAGGACACGAGCAATATCCACATGTCCGTTTTTCGATGCTGAATGCAATGCGGTCCAGTTATCTTTGGTCTGGGCATTCGGATCTGCGCCATGCTCGAGAAGGACACGAGCAATATCCACATGTCCGTTTTTCGATGCTGAATGCAATGCGGTCCAGCTATCTTTGGTCTGGGCATTCGGATCTGCGCCATGCTCGAGAAGGACACGAGCAATATCCACATGTCCGTTTTGCGATGCCAAATGCAATGCGGTCCAGTTATCTTTGGCCTGGGCATTCGGATCTGCGCCATACTTCAGAAGGACACGAGCAATATCCACATGTCCGTTCTGCGATGCTGAATGCAATGCCGTCGCGTTATCATTGTCTTGGGCGTTTGGATCTGCGCCATGCTCGAGAAGGACACGAACAATATCCACATGTCCGTTCTGCAATGCTGAATGCAATGCCGTCGCGTTATCATTGGCTTGGGCGTTCGGATCTGCGGCATGCTCGAGAAGGACACGAGCAATATCCACATGTCCGTTCTGCGATGCTGAATGCAATGCCGTCCAGTTATCTTTGCTCTGGGCATTCGGATCTGCGGCATGCTCGAGAAGGACACGAGCAATATCCACATGTCCGTTTTTCGATGCTGAATGCAATGCCGTCCAGTTATCTTTGGTCTGGGCATTCGGATCTGCGCCATGCTCGAGAATGACACGAGCAATATCCACATGTCCGTTTTGCGATGCCAAATGCAATGCGGTCCAGTTATCTTTGGCCTGGGCATTCGGATCTGCGCCATGCTTCAGAAGGACACGAGCAATATCCACATGTCCGTTCTGCGATGCTGAATGCAATGCCGTCGCGTTATCATTGTCTTGGGCGTTTGGATCTGCGCCATGCTCGAGAAGGACACGAACAATATCCACATGTCCGTTCTGCGATGCTGAATGCAATGCCGTCGCGTTATCATTGGCTTGGGCGTTCGGATCTGCGGCATGCTCGAGAAGGACACGAGCAATATCCACATGTCCGGTTTCCGATGCTGAATGCAAGGCCGTCCAGTTATCTTTGCTCTGGGCATTCGGATCTGCGGCATGCTCGAGAAGGACACGAGCAATATCCACATGTCCGTTTTGCGATGCCAAATGCAATGCGGTCCAGTTATCTTTGGCCTGGGCATTTGGATCTACGCTATGCTCGAGAAGGACACGAGCAATATCCACATGTCCGTTCTGCGATGCTAAATGCAATGCCGTCGCGTTATCTTTGGTCTGGGCATTCGGATCTGCGCCATGCTCGAGAAGGACACGAGCAATATCCACATGTCCGTTTTGCGATGCTAAATGCAATGCCGTCGCGTTATCATTGTCTTGGGCGTTTGGATCTGCGCCATGCTCCAGAAGGACACGAGCAATATCCACATGTCCGTTTTGCGATGCCAAATGCAATGCGGTCCAGTTATCTTTGGCCTGGGCATTTGGATCTACGCCATGCTCGAGAAGGACACGAGCAATATCCACATGTCCGTTCTGCGATGCTAAATGCAATGCCGTCGCGTTATCTTTGGTCTGGGCATTCGGATCTGCGCCATGCTCGAGAAGGACACGAGCAATATCCACATGTCCGTTTTGCGATGCTAAATGCAATGCCGTCGCGTTATCAATGTCTTGGGCGTTTGGATCTGCGCCATGCTCCAGAAGGACACGAGCAATATCCACATGTCCGTTTTTCGATGCTGAATGCAATGCCGTCCAGTTATTTTTGGTCTGGGTATTCGGATCTGCGCCATGCTCGAGAAGGACACGAGCAATATCCACATGTCCGTTTTGCGATGCTAAATGCAATGCCGTCGCGTTATCATTGTCTTGGGCGTTTGGATCTGCGCCATGCTCCAGAAGGACACGAGCAATATCCACATGTCCGTTGTGCGATGCCCAATGCAATGCCGTCGCGTTATCTTTGGTCTGGGCATTCGGATCTGCGCCATGCTCGAGAAGGACATGAGCAATATCCACATGTCCGTTTTGCGATGCTGCATGCAATGCCGTCAAGCTATGTTCCCTTTGGGCATTCGGATCTGCGCCATGCTGGAGAAGGACAATGGCAACTTCCAAATGCCCCTCTCTCGATGCGACGCGTAGTGGAGTATTTCCGATCGAGTCCCACGCGTTTACGTCCTCTGATCGATCGACGATCAGGAACTGGACAATGTCATGTAACCCACAGCACGCCGCATAATGTAACGCTGTTCTGGCTTGTGAGGGGCCTTCGGAGGGCTTACTCCTGCCGTCTACTCGGTCGTATATCCACACCCAGGTTGACATATGGTGTTTTCTCGTATCAAACAGACGTCTCGTCTCGGCTTGGATCGTTGCCGACACCCCCTCGAAGCGAGCATGGTCATCCCAGTACTCAGCAGCGTAATCCGCGAGGGGGAACTTCTCCAGGCAGCCCTTCGTGACGTCTTCATCAAGGTGTAACAGAAGACCGAGACAGGCCTGCGCAACGACGGTGTGAGAGGGAGGCATAGAAACGTGGAAACGGGAAATCGGGTCCTTTGATTTGGCGAGCCGCGGCGACGTCAGGTATTCTTTGACCGAAAAGTGCGAAAATTGTATCACATGTGAACCGTCCGTGTCGACGATGCAAAGAAAACTAGAGCATGTGGATAGTACCGTGTGTGCTGGGTCGTTTGGCCGCCAGTCGGTCACGTACGCAGGAGTTGATCCTGTGTCAAAATCGAAGGCAAGAAACTCTGCGAGTTCCTTCACGCGGAGCGGCCGGGAGGCTACTGCCACGCACTGGAACAGTCGGTGCGCATATTCCCAACTTTGCTCATCGAGTTCCATCAATGTGCGTGCGTATGTCTCGTCGAGAGTCCTTGGTAATTCATCAAGAGCACGCCGGATACGCCCGGGTATGCAGGAACGGAGGTAAACGAGCTGACAGAAAACCCAGCGAAACCTAATCGTAGATATGAGCGAACCCAATAACGAACGGTAGTGGTGTTTACTTACATCCCATCGGCTTTGTTCGTAATCACATCAATCACCAGTTCCCTATCCATTGCATTCCATTTCTGGAACGGACGCTCCGTGTGAATGATAGACTTGATATATTCCACGATGTCACGAATTTGTCCTTCCTCCGAATGTAAAGAAACAGAACGGAAAGATAGACATTCGAGGGCAAGTTTGATGTCAGCCTGAGGCCGGCTGGTAACACAAATCCGCAAATTCGTAACCCGTAACTTGACAAGATCCTCCACCAGTTTCAAGACTCTGTCACGAGGAGATGGCAAACCAGCCGTCTCTGGGCATTCGTCCAGGGCATCGATGATGATGTACGAAGTAGCTTGTCCCGGGATATTGACCATGTCTTTAAGGCATTGTACGAGCTCAGCTTCGCTGACATATTTCTCACCACGACCATGCGCCCCGAAGAGTTCAGAAAGGACGGCATAATACGCATCAGACTGATCGCAAAGCTGGACCAAGAGGGATGACACCAAACTGCGCAGGTCCCTCTTTTGTTCCTCCTTGAAATCGCAATAAAAGAAAGCTAATGATGCTTGTCCGCCCTCGTGCATTTCGAGGACATCTGCAATGATTGCAGAACTGCCCCATGGCTTATGATCAGTTTCTGCAAAGGAAATACGGGAGAGGGAAGTACCATAGAATAGTCTTTCCGGCACCCGCTAGAGAGGGAAGAGTCATTAATCGTGAGGGGTGAGTATGGCAACAAAACACAAACGTTTTCCATGTATCCACAAAAGAGAACTGGGACCAGATGATTTCCATTTTGCATAACTGTCACCTTCAATCCACCATGTTGAGGTTCCGTCATGCTTAGAATCACGAGCGATTTTGTGGTTTTGCCAGGGATCTGGGGGGGAGAGCCATTTGTGAATGTCCTGTCGAAGCTTGTCGCCTGTGAAGGGGCGTGAGTGTTCCGCAACAGCTATGCGAAAGTTCAAAATCAAAATGACCCACGTTCGGACTTGGTCATTTCCGTCACGGATTTCCTGTTGTCTGGTGATGGCCTTCTTAATAAGTCTAGGCGGTTGTGTGGTCATGGGAGAACAGGGCACAGGCCGAGTAGAATCGCTCACCACCCAACATCACCCTGTTTTGATTGACAATCCGGAACGTCTGTGCTGTGGTCATTCGAACCTCATCTTGAGTGAGCCTATCCAGCTTCTGTAGCGCTTTCTCGATCTCATTCCCACCGCCAAGGATACCAACAAAATTCACTGCATTGCCTTCAGTCACCCGCCTCAATAAGCGGGGGAAGATGGACATACTAAATCGTCCTCGCTTGGCCTGCTTGGTCGCTAGAGCGAGGGCGGAAAGAAATTCCACGATTATCTTCACGAGAACGTCCTCCAATGCTGTTGTGTCGTTAGGATGGTCCTCTGTATAAATCTTGAGTCTAACGATGAAACTCTCGAAGGACTCGAGCAGGTCGAGGAGTGCACGGTGACTTGCGGTAACATCTTTGACTGCCTGAGGCAGTTTAATATCGGATACACAGCTATCTGAGCGGAAAACAGGACATACTCCCAACAATATACCGATTGCAGCGAAAACTGCCTTCGCACCTGGGAAAAGCTGCGGAATTGGCATCAGGGACAGCGATTCCAATGGTCACCTTCAGGCGCACTGTACCAATACCCTCACGAAGTACGATGCTCGTAGAAAGCGTGTGCAAGACCTGGACGGAACACTTGACCGATTTCATGACCATTCCGTCGTCGAGACCGAAGGAACGTGCCTGTCCCTGAAGGACGGCGGTAATGGAATCTACAGAGTTGCACCTTTCGAGCTCCTTGGCAAGCGGATGGTCAACTAGTCTCGTCCCCGTCTTCTTTTCGTAGTCCTTCAAGGCAGCGTTGAAAAGTGACTGGAACGAGGTGGACTGTGATGGGTAACTCATATTGCTACCAGTGGAAAATATGGCCAGAATAGAGGAGTTGGTTGATTGCGAGAAGATGACCGGGAGACGGTAATAGAGCCTATAGAGGGTTGAATGAGGGATAGGCGCACTGCCTCGTGTACTGAGTTATGGATAGTCGCCGAGAATATGTAGCGAGCCGGGAGAGGGCGCTCTGAGTTTGTGGGCAGTCAGAGGGCAGTACGGAAACAGAGGGTAGAGTGAGAATCCCTGACGCGAAGGTGTTCACACACCGGAACATGCAAGGTGAGAACTACTGATACTACCTTATATTCGAAACAATAGAAGGAAATCAGACCCGAGGTCCATGGCAGGGCAATCAGTGGCTGTTGTGGCACATCACCTTACCTTATTCAATCAAGCTTGGTAGCGCCAAAAAACCATATTCGAGGGCGCAATTGATTTCGTCTTGCGCAACAAAAGAACACGTGGAACACATCAATCGTCAATAGAGATACCCCGTCCCAAATGACAGGAGAACCACGAACGTGAAGGTCATGACACACCGAAGCAAAAGTGGGGAACGTTTCTCGCGTTGTACGGCGAATAAATTCCATGCGGCCCAATGCACGGCATGTATTTAGGGCACTACGAAAACCTTCCTCCGTGGTAATACATCCAACAAAAACCAAAACTAGAACTCTGTCTCAAGCAAGCATGAGTCCGAGGACCCCAATAGCCCAATCGCTCAACTTCGAATCGGACAGGGACAAGCTCGTAAGGCCCCTTTCGGGAACTTGAGTAGGGCTTGAGTGTTGCGCAGCATAGAGCGCAGCTAACAGGCCTAAGCAACCCACCTTAGAGGTTGTGCTAATGCTCAAGTGATATTGGGGTGTAGAGCGATGTGTATACTCGTCTACAAGTATGGTATTTATACCTCTATGACCCAGGGCTGTTCCTAAGTCCAAAAGAGGTGACTACAGGTGTCCACTATATCGCGCATTAAGTGACGCGTGATGTGGAAACGTTCTAGACGCAGCATAAGGCTGCATCTTGTGATAGATAGCGTACTATGCGTAACCCTATTGCCATAAGCGCATATACTAAAGTTCTGTCTAACACGTAACATCTATGAGCGGATCTTGAACCTTGTATGAAGGTCTTCGCCTTCTTTGATCCGTTCGGGTTCCGGTTCAACACTCCCCCTTGCTAAGTGCATCGGTAGATGCCGTGAGCATTTTCCCACATTCAGGGGTAGAACGTTAGTCCTAGTTGCTCCCTGAATTTGAGGAACTTGACGCGACCAAGGTTCTTGGTGAACATGTCGGCTGGGTTGTTAGCCCCTTCAATAAAGAATAGCTCCACCTGTTTGTTTTGTATGACTTCACGAATGAAGTGATAGCGCAAATCAATGTGTTTGATGCGCTTTTCTTGCACAGGGTTGGAGGCTAAGAATATTGAGCCTTGGTTATCACCGAACAGTGGGATGGGAGCAAGATTGATGCCAAGTTCTGTTAGTAAGGATTTAATCCAAACTAACTGTCTGCTCGTGTCAGAGAGCGACATGTACTCGGCTTCAGTGGAGGAGAGCGCGACTGTTTTCTGCGCTCGTGAGTTCCACGAAAATATTGCTCCAGCCAGGTTCACCATATAGCCTGTAGTGGACTTCCGATTAGTCGGATCAGAAGCCCAGTCAGAGTCGGCATATGCCATCAAACCACCATTAGATGGTCCATCATAGACCAAGGCATAATTGGCGGTTCCCAAGAGGTATCGGCAAATATAGTATGCACGATTTAAATGATCCTCTGAGGGATTGGCAGCATGTTGCGACAACTTTGTGACAGCAAAGGCTATGTCTGGACGCGTTCCAAGCATTATGTATAGGAGTGATCCTATAACCTGCTGGAATTTTGACCGCAAGGCTGGGTCAGCAGTGGAAGTGTTGGGAGAGGGGTGATAGCCCTCTGGTAGCGGAGTAGGAGCAGGGTTTGCGTTAAGCAAGTCGAAACGCTGCAGCACTTTCTGTAGATATTCAGTCTGGTCCAGATGTATCTGGCCGGACTTGTGTTGAATGCGCATGCGTAGAAATTCTTGGGCATCGCCCAGATCTCGACATTCCCAGAGATTCATAAAGCGCTCCTTTGTTTTATTGATTTGTTTTTTGTCTGCTCCAAAGAAGAGCACATCATCAACATAGACGATAGCTATGATGCTCTTGTCTTTACTAACAAAGAGCCCAGAGTCAGACATAAGGCGAATAAGGCCGAGCGAGGCCATGGACTTGTCAAGGGCTTTCCACCAAGCAAGTGCCGCTTGCTTGAGTCCATATATTGCGCATTTAAGGCGCATGACTTTACGCTCTTGGCCTTTTATTTTGAAGCCTTCAGGCTGCTCCATATAGAGCTCTTCATCGAGCTCACCATAGAGAAAGGCAGTCTTGACGTCTAGTCTGCTAATGTGCCAATTTTTGAGCGCTGCGAGCGCAATCATTAGGCGGACAGTCTCAAACCGTACCACGGGTGAGAATATTTCGTCGTAGTCAATGCCTTCTACTTGGGAGAAGCCTTTGGCGACTAGTCTGGCTTTTTTATGACCATCAGACTTAAGGTCGAATACCCATCTATTTTTGATTATTTTGCGATCCTTGGGAGGATCGACTAACTTGAAGACTTTGCATCTGCGGAGGGATTCCAACTCCTCGCGACAAGCATCTTTCCACTCCTTTTGGAGTTCACTTGGCATTCGCAGAATGTCCCTAAAGGTCCATTCGCGAATCTTCGCAGTATCAGGTGCATCTGAACTTAGTGGAACTGCTTGGGCGAGCAGATAGTTCAGAAATTTGACTCCCCCTTCCCTTGCAAGACGTAGAATATCTTCTACCTCATCCTCAGAGGCTTGCGGCAGTTGATCGTCAAGGACGACAGGAGGGTAAGGGCCTGGTGCGGCCGATCCTGACGTACTACCCTCACCGGAGCTACCGGGTTGGTTTTCTGTCATTGTTCTCCATGTGCATGTGCACCGAACGTCTCTTTCCACTTCTGTGGGGTGTCTGCGTTCACCATAGACGTTGCCTGGACGGGTAGGTACTTTCCTCAACCGCTGAGACCTTCGAAGAGGTACAGGCTCTTCAACGGGAGGAGGGGACGGTGTAGGAGGGATGGGCGTTTGCTCACGTTCCTCTTCTTGTGGCGCCTGTATAGGCTGCTCATCGTCCTCACTTTTGATTGTAGGGAATGGGTCTTCAACACCAGGAATGGTGTCTTCGACAGGTTGTTGCGGTAGTTCCTCACGCGGTTCATTAATCCGCGTGGTACCTTTGGTGCGCGCTTTGTCGCATTTAGGGTACAGGGTCTCATCGTACAGGGCGGTAGCATTTGTGTAAAGCGTATTATTAGGGAGCCTCATAAAGAGTGAGGCTTTGATCCCCTCAGTATGACCAAGGTAGATCATTAGCTCGCTTTTAGGCGAAAGCTTGTTGACTCGATGCTTTTCTGGTATGTGCACATATGCACCGCAACCAAATACTCTGAGGTGTGAGATATCAGGGACCTCGTTCTTTAGGACTTCGTAGGGTGTACGCCATTGAAGGCGTCTGGCAGGTGTCCTATTGTAACAGTGTGTCCCATGATTCACTGCAAATTCCCACCAGGAGGGAGGTAGACAAGCTTCAAGGCACATTGCCTGAGCTTTGTCCATTACAGTGCACATAAAGCGCTCTGCGCGTCCATTTTGTTGTGGAGTGTATGGGGCACTTTGCAGGATTTTAATTCCTTCGTCCTTTAGGACGTTATCAAAGGCCTCGGACTTGTACTCTCCGCCAGCATCGGACATCCACTCTTTGATTCCTGCTTTGTATTGGTTCTTCACCATAGCAAGGAATTGCTTGACGGCCATTATGGTCGACTTCTTATTTTTTAAGAGTGTAATCCATGCATAGGAGGAATAATCGTCAATGAAGCTGACGAAATATTCGTACTTATGATACGACTTCACAGGGAAACTCTTCAGGTCCGAGTGGATACGCTCGAACGGTGCGGAAGCACGAGTTTCAGAAGGGGGGTGCGCAGATGCAGGCATCTTGCCTTGCGCGCAGTGTCATGAACCATTCCCCGGAGAGGGCCCTTGAAGGACCCTTCCTTATAGGAGGAAACCCAGCCTCTATGATGCCACCCTGTTCACACGAGCAAAAGGGGTGAGTAGAGGTGTCCACAATATCGCGCGCGCATTGTTGCGCGAGCGATTCTCGGCACAATCGACATACAGCAAGCCCCACTTAAAGACAACCCTTCTAGCAACTAAGGACAGTATTAGAGCCTTCCTAAGGACCATTTGGAACGACCCTAGGAACTCTACAATAGGTACTAACCTAGTATCAAAGGCCCTACAACGCGTTATTAGACCAACTCTAATAACTATAGAACGAACTATAAGGCAACACTAAGGACCTTAATAGAAGTATTAGGGTCGACTCTAAGGACCCTAATAGAACTATATAAGGGCCTTATAAGATAACACTATTCCATAACCAAACTACAAGTCCTCAAATGACCGGCCCTAAACTAACTAACAAGAAATGAATCAGGTGCTTGCACGTGTACTAAAGCAGTGAACACGTGGACAATGGAAGCTCTTACTCATCAAGAGAAGCTTCTTACTCAGCAGCTTACTGAGCATGACTGAGCATGCTCAGTAAGCGTCCTCCGACCTCTTACTCATCACTCTATTGTGCTTGATAACAAGGTTATGACTTGTTCTCTATTTAGCAGCTCTCTTGTAGTATATAAGCGCTCAATAAAGTAGCGGACAGTCCTCAGACTGTCCATTTGTTTACGGCACTCTCCATTCCTGGGATACTCCTTTAAGGACCATCCCCTTGTGACTATCCTGGCCTCTTCCCTGCGTGATTGTTCTACTCTCACAGTAACAATACCTCTCTGGTATTTGTTGCTCCTCTGGGTTCTACTCCTTGCCCACGCGGTCTTGGACGTCTATCGACTCGTCTTCGAGCTTATCCCTCGCTCTTGAACTGGATAGTTCAACAGTGAGTCTTGACACGCAGCCAGGACATACCGGCTGTTCCTGAGGGATTTTCAGGTCTTCAGGGAGACCCTTGGTATGTGTCTTAGCACGTGTTACAACATCCTTAGATGGGTGGCCAAGGTGTCGGTGTATGACATCATAATCTACCGCGTAGATAAGAGAATGCGCTTGCGCGCTTTCAATTGAGGCGTCTAACCAATACGTGGTTTGACCCGGGAATAAGGGGTAAGAGGACAGGATTATACGTCCGTCCTCTCGTAGGGAAATATGATTTCTATTCCCTAATGCATGCATCCCTTGTTGTAAAAACTCCCCCATAGATAATATCCGAGTGTTAATTTTCGGAATATAGAGAACAGGAGAAATGTGCGTGACAACCGTTTTAGAGTTGACAGTGTGCCGAAGCAGCACAGCGCCTTTGCCTTCCACATATATAGTGTTATCGGCGGTTTTAACAGGGGATCTTTCGTGCGGCAAAGCTGGCGTATACTCTATAAAGTCTTTTATTTCGAAGGTGAAGTGTGCGGAAGCACCAGAGTCAAGGAGCCATAAGGATCCCATTTTACTCAAGTCGTGCTTTCCTCTACATCTCAAACAATTTTTGTTACATTCACTTTGAAGGGAAGTAGTCCCTTCGCTAATTTGTACATTGTATGATACAAGCGAACATTTGTTAGACATATCTAGCCCTTTTAGGGGCTGGGGAGATGCTAATAGGTTCTTTAGCAAGTGAAAGGAGAGAGGGAGGCGCACGCACGCTTCGTTATCTTCGGGGTTGCTGCCCCAATCAAGCGGTTCATCCGATGGAGTTGGAGCATGCTCAGGGGTGGCAGCACCTTCTGGGATACCGTCATATATGTCGAATAAATCCGACGTATTTGTTTGCGCGAAGTCGCCATCGTCCTGGTCCATAGGCTCAGGGACGGGCGATGGGAGTTTGACTGCACTTGTCGAGGCAGCGGATTGAGTCGAGATCCGCTGCTCGAGGGTCTTGACTGTCTGTATAGTGGGAGTTACCCCAAGATCGTCAGCAAGATCAAGCGCTTTGTTTAAGGCCTTGTAAGGGCCGTGAGTGCGTTTGCGAGGGTCAGTCGCAGTTGGGACGGTACGTTGTTGGATCCCCGAAGGACCCAGATGGGCGATAGTGGTAATGGTCGGGAGTGGGAGTGCGGCAACGTCCGCAATGTGGGAGTGTCCAGGACCATGGCTGTTATCAGCCTTCTCCTTGCCTTTCCCTTTTCCTTTGCCGCCGCGCTTACCGCGCTGGCGCTTATCCTTATCTTCATCGCGCTTGGGCTTATTGCCCTGCTGCTGATTGGAGAAGGAAGGGTCACCGTGCTTGCGCTTGACAGCTGAAAGCTTCTGCGCGCTGTGCTTCTTGTTTGTTCCACGATTGACCTCAGTTTGATATTGAGAGACAATAGCCTCTCGGACATCCTTCGGACTAAGATCGGCTAGATCATAGTTCTGAGTGACGATGTGGACAAGCATTTCCCATTTCGGGGGAATAGCTGCAAGCATGATGAGCACCTGTAAGGCGTCAGGAACGATAAGGGAGGATGCGGTGAGGCGCTGGAACGCAGCGTGTATCCGATCCATTTGAGGGCCAGGGTGCTGGCTCGGGTTAATGCGAATGGAAATGGCTTCTTTGAAGTCCTTATAGATGCTCGTGGTCATCGCCGTACCATAAAGGGTATCTAGGCGATTCCAGATTGTCTCAGCGTTATCCAAAGACGTAAGATCTTGTTGGATCGCGATGCTCGATCTAAGGACCATATGACCGACTGCCATATCATTCCCTTTGTTCCATTCTTTCAAAGCTGCAATAGCAGCATTTTGGGCAGCAATCTCTTCAGCAAGAGGCGCCTGAGGAAGTCCAGGAAGGACTGGCAGTTCAAATGTGCCATTGCAATAACCCCACAGTCCAACGGACATGAGGTAGGCTTTCATAGCCTTTGACCAAATACCATAGTTTGCACCATCAAGGATGGGGACAACAGGGGCAGAGGGTTGAGACGACGACATTGTAGCTGTTAGAAGAGGGCTTAGAGGTCGTCAGTAAGAGTATTTGTATTCAAACAAGCCGACATAGTCTCCCCATAGGGTAGACTAGCTCGCCGCAGCATGCAGGCTTCAGGGATGCTTCACCATCGTTGCAGCCGATGAAGGCGCATGGCTTGCAGGGCCCATAACCTGTTGCGCAGCATAGAGCGCAGCTAACAGGCCAAGCAACCCACCTTAGAGGTTGTGCTAATGCTCAAGTGATATTGGGGTGTAGAGCGATGTGTATACTCGTCTACAAGTATGGTATTTATACCTCTATGACCCAGGGCTGTTCCTAAGTCCAAAAGAGGTGACTACAGGTGTCCACTATATCGCGCATTAAGTGACGCTGTGATGTGGAAACGTTCTAGACGCAGCATAAGGCTGCATCTTGTGATAGATAGCGTACTATGCGTAACCCTATTGCCATAAGCGCATATACTAAAGTTCTGTCTAACACGTAACATCTATGAGCGGATCTTGAACCTTGTATGAAGGTCTTCGCCTTCTTTGATCCGTTCGGGTTCCGGTTCAACAGAAGGTGCTCCACATGTTTTCACCTTTGGTGGAGCAAAATCCACCACCAAACAGGTAAGGGTTTATACATGGGTAATGCCTTGCATCCTCCTTCCCATTGCCTTCATCCTCCTTGTTTCCAACCCCAAGTATTGTCTCTCCTTTCCCCTTCATTCTCTTTCCCTGTTAAACCATTTTCCTTTTACGTTTACCGCTTACCTTTTGCTATGGACTGCTTGCTTTCGTACGTCCCTTTACTTACTAGTCTCATGATCTCTTACATCTTGTGATCCCTTCTGTGTTATCATGTGATCCATACACGTCCAGGTAACACTGGATTGCTGTTACTTTCCCTTTGTTTGGTTCTCTTTCCATTTATATTCACTTCTTAGTTTCGACTGTGCAATGCTGCGCACCTACTGTGCAGCACAGTTACTTGGTTCTGACTCATTCGTGGCCTCATTCCTATGACTCCTACTTATTATGACTCCTACTATACTAGTAGCACAGTCAAAGCGCAGCTATTGCTGCGCTTCTTCCTGTATATATAAGCTCAGTACTTTGTGACCAAAGCCCTAAGCTTGGTCTCTTGTAGAATCCAACCTACTCTTGTCCAAACATATTCTCCTGCAACCCACTTCACTCTCACAAACTTAAACCACAACCACCTCTCCATTTCATCAACTCTCAACACACCATCCACCATCTACTCTTCGCCTTTCCCTTCCTTCCCTAAGAGTCTCTCTTCACTCCCCTGAGAAGAGCTCTCCTCCTTTAAGACCTACCTTCCTCTACTCTCTCTGCGTTGTTCAAGGTCCTGACTGGACTTGAACGCATATAGCTAGTGGAACCAGCCCTAGTCTATCCCGTTACACACTTACCCTAGCTTCTCAACGGACCGAGTCGTACTAGGAAGGGTCTATTGGCCATAACCTGTTTAGCATAAAACACTTCGACTGCTGCAGGGATCCTTACTCTTTATACACGGGAACCAGCCCATTTCTTGAACACATCTCTATCACCGACTACCTTTATGCTTGTGAACTGACACAGCTAGTTACCGTGACACCCCTGGAGTTTCAAAAACCCTTCCAGACCGTGGCCATTGATTGGATCGTCGACCTCCCACCATCAGAAGGGAACAACACCATTATGACCATTACTGACCACAACTCCACTAAAGTGGCCATATTTATACCTTGCCGTAAAGATATGGGAACTCTACAGATGGCTAAACTATTTTTACGGTACGCCTTCCCATGGACTGGAGTTCCCTCCAAGATCATCTCCGACCACGACTCCCGCTTCACCTCCAACCTGTTTCAAGAAGTCTCCTGAATCCTTGGGATCAACCAAAACCTGAGCACTGCATATCATCCCCAAACTGATGGACAGTCAGAAAGAACCAATCAAACCCTGGAGATGTACCTGCACATCTACACAGGGGAGAAACAAGAGGAATGGGCGCACTGGCTCCCCATAGCCCAATATCATTTCAACGCCCACAAGTCTACCACCACCAAAAGAACCCCATATGAACTCCTCATTGGCTTTAGCCCTCAAGGACTTGGCACCCAGCTCAAATCCAAGTTCCCTGGAATCCAAGAATGACTCCAAGCGCTAAAAGACATGAGGGAGTCGGCACAAGAAACAATGAGAAGAACACAAAACAACTGGATCAAGGAAACTAAGTTCAAGGGTTTTGAAGAAGGACAAAAGGTTTGGTTAGAAGGCACTAACCTAAAAACCCCCCACCAGTTTCAGAAATTCCACCCCAAATGATTCGGCCCCTTCACCATCACCAAAAGAATCTCTCATGTTGCCTATGAACTCCAACTTCCCCCCCAACGGAGTATCCATAACGTATTTCACACCTCCCTTTTATCTCCAGTCACAGAAACGACCAAACATGGACCGAATTTCCCCAAACCACCACCTGACCTCCTCTCAGGGGAATACAAAGTTGAGAAGATCACTGCCCAATGTACCCATAGAAACCAGCTCCAGTACAGAGTCCGGTGGAAAGGATACTCCACAGCAGAGGACACGTGGGAACCCCTCTCAAATCTTAAAAATGCCCAAGATGCCATCACCATGTTTCATCTACAATGACCCACCAAAGTCCGCACTATGTCTACCAACTCTGGCCCCACAGAATCCCACCAATCGGACAAAAGCCTAGACAATCTGGAACATCAGTTTCAAGAACTTACGATACAACAATGTACCTTACTTCCATGAATCAGCTCACGTAACCCTCCTTCTTATTCCGTTAATGATCCCACTATCCCTGACTGTGGACACACCATTTTTAACATAGCCGCCAGGGAACAACTCTTTTCTGGAATTCTCTCCCCCGGTGACTTCCGCAGATTTCAGTTACTTATGATGGACCCCTGCTTCTCCAAATTTCATTTGTCTATATGAAGAGCAGTACTTACAGATTTGGTATGGAACCATATTGTATGCTCAGTCTCCATAAATACCCCCCATTCCTTCTGAGTGGTCAGCCTGGCATCATGAACACACCACCTCTACTTACAATACTCCCATGTCTTCTCCCGCCCCGTCTTCGTCCCCCTTACCTATCCTCACTCCCTCTCCCACTGTTAAACAAGAACCCCTTTCACCCGAAATCATTCAACACATCATCAACCAATGCACCTTTGTCGTTCCAGATGAAGCTGAACTGCAGGACCTCACCCGCCACCCTCAACCCACTTGCCATTCGCGAAGGAACCCCTTCACCTACTCTGACTGAGGAGGACCCTACTCACCCTGGCCCCCCCTGGTTTGTTTACGAACCACATATGCATGTTCCCCCTTTTTACATTAATGTTAATGGACGGAAACATCTATTACCATACTTACATATTGCTTTATACAATGATGAACCCATGCTTCTAGGAACTATGGGTCAAGGAGAACCCACTTACAGAGAAAAACTCATCACCCGACCTGTCGTCTCTGCCCCCCATCCCTCTACTACCACCTCTGACCTCCACCTCTTAGTTGAGGATCACCCCTTCCACTTTGATGTCGCCCAAGCTCTCAAAAACCTCCACGATCCCGGCGCTCTCGCCGATGTTTACCGTCTCCGCGTCAGCTCATTTCACTTGAAGGTCTTGGAAGGCAAACATGTTTCTATCCAAGGAGCCTTGAATGTTCTTCAAGGACAACTTGCCAACCAACTTCACAAGATTCAATCTCACACCAAGGAAACCACCGCCATCCGCAGCCACTTCCATGCCAATAACACTTCCGTTCGAGTCCATCACCAGCTTGACAACCTCATGACCGACGGAGGCCTTACTCGTGGCACCGGACCATATTACTCACTGGCAGGAAGTTATGACAGAATCAAAGAAGAACCGTCCTCTCCTCCTTCCCTCCCATTACCCACTCGTCCTCCCCTCTCTTTGACACCTCCCCTCGAGTACCTTCCTCAAACCGTTGACCAGTCACAAAATGATGCTCCCATGGGAGCCCCTTCCCATTTCCCACAAATGTTTTCTGACAATGCTGGTACCCCCAATACCCCTCTTACCCCTGCATGCATGACCAAGGCACAGCGTCATCAGCTACAAAAGCGTCAGCACGTCTGCAAACATTGCAATACCAGGGGTCACTGGAACAAAGACTGTAACAAACCTCACACTAACTGCGCTGGCCAGACGGACTGCATCCTTAGGAGGACTCATAGGAGTTACAGAGGCTACTGCCCCAAAGCGACAGGCCCTCAAGGTGCTTGGCCTGAGGGCGACAGAGACTATGTCCCTGAGTTGGGTCCTGAGACCAATTAGTTTGGAGAACTAAGCATGAGGGGGGCATGATGTTATGATCTACCCCTCCTTTGTTACCGTTTCATCCCTTGATGTTGACAGTCCCTATTGTTTCATCCTTGTGTTTCATCTATTGTTTGAGCTCCTTTTGCTATTAGTTTAGCACTATCTATTGTTCCGCATATAGTACTGTACAGCCTTGCTAGATACAGTATTTAAGCACCTGTAGAAGCTGGGGAATGCCCCAAGCTTAGCTTTGTCCCATCTCCTGTCGCATCCCTTGCCCTGCACCCTCTCTCAATCACAACTTTGCTTGTGCTGGCCTACACTTTGCTTGACCTAAGCACACCTCAAGGGACCCTTGTGTTCCTCTTCCTCCTCTGCTTCTCTCTCATCGTTCTCCTCTTCTGTGAAACCAGAAGATTGACTCTGTCTGTGGACTGAGTCATTGTCTGACTCAGCCTTGAGATGCTAAACCTCTGATCCAGTCTCTTTGAGCCGGTCAACCACTGAACCCTTGAACCAAGTCACAGGGACTTGGCCCCACTGAACCTTGAGCTAACACTCTTATGGCCATGACGCTGTAACAGTTTTCAGAAGTTTTGCTGCCAATTGTATCATAAATGTTTAGAGATCATTTTTAGCCCCCTTAAGCTATACATGGAGAAAGCACAGGTTATTAGGTGTTCTGATGGACATTTCCATTGTGCAATCTTTAGCCTTGGTCTGTATATTGCTGATTATCCGGAACAAGTCTGGCTTTCTGGAGTGGTCTCAAATTGGTGTCCAAAGTATGTGTCAGTTATGTTCCATTGTACTGCGACTATCTGATGGATATCTAGGTGTGACGCTCTCCCAACAGATCTTGATGGCCCTGGAAGTCATCAACACTCACATGAAAAGACAGACTTTCTCATTAACACTTTCAATGCAGGAATCATATGGGATGAGTTTGGAATCCGGCACAATATTGTGGTTTGTTTTCTCCCTTGTTGGCTTGTAATCCACTAAGACATTTCATCAGCCTTTCACTCATGGACTTCCACAAGCAGACCTTCACAACTTCTTGCGCCTGACCTTTCTGCACCAGCTTATCAAAGGAGCCTTCAAAGATCACCTCGTGACTTGGGTAGCTGACTACTTGCACATAACTCATGGCAAGGCGGTGGCTATGGAGATCATTGAAGATATTGACCACTGGTATGTATGCTCCTGTTGCAATCATCTCATTTCCTCTGATGAACCAATTACTATATAGGATTTCAGCTGTTTCCTCCATTCCCTGGGCTTTGATGTTTTCCAGATGGTCAAGACTACAAACAGTGGACAGGTGATGATTCAAAGGTGTTAATGAAGGTATTTCAGATTTAACAACTCTCGAGTTCAAGACCTACAGTCATCTACAGGTATTTCTTGCCACAATAGCAGGATACATACCTTCTGCTATGGTTCAGAGCATTGCAACATTTATGGACATTTGCTACATTGCCTGCTGCAACACCATTACAGCACCTGCACTTGAACACTTCCACAAAGGCGTTGAAAAGTTCCATGAGCTTCAGAACATCTTCATCGAAGCAGGATTCCAGGATTCAGTTTCACTGCCTCACCAACATGCGCTCAAACACTTCTACTACTCTATTCTTCTTTTTGGTTCACCTAATGGCCTCTGCTTGTCTATCACAGAATCAAAACATATTAAAGCAGTGAAGGAACCATGGCATCAATCCAGTCGATATCAAGCACTGATTCAGATGCTTCAGACCCTTGTGCAGATGGATAAAATGGTGTCATTGCATCAGATGTTTTTGGATCATGGAATGTTGGTTGGAATGATGTCATCCTATATGGCAAACCTCATGATTCAGGAGGATCAAAAGGAGATCCCACATCCTTTGGATGTCACTGATGATGAAGAGGATGAGGATGATGGTGGACCAGTACAAGGTGATGCAACTGATGCGCTATTGTCACAAATCTGGCCACCAAATGTGGTATGTATAACCCAATTGCTGTCACACAGTGAATGATCTAATGCTCATTTATCTAGGATATGGCTATCCATGAGACCTCAAAAAGCTTGCTGCATTTATCTCGCAACCCATGTTTCCCTTTGCCATGTGACAATTCCTCCACATGCTTGATCACCCAGATGAGCCACTCCCAATGACAATTGATGAGTGCCCTCAATTTGAGGGTGAGCTCAAGGTCTATCATTCTGCTGTCAGTACTTTCTATGCACCCAGTGATCAATCTGGGGTAGGGGGCATGTGCTGTGAGCGAATATGGTCAACTCCCTCCTTTCATGGTCATCCCCGGCATGATACAGTGTTTGTTGTCTTGGATGATTCAAAGCCAGGTATGGAAGGAATGGAAATCAGGCAGGGTTCTCCTCCTCTTCTCATTTTATTACCGTCGCAACAGCTCACTCCTGTGCACTGATTAACTGGTTTGTCCATGACAATGAGCCTGATCCTGACACTGGGATGTGGACAGTTCAGTTGGAATGTAACAGGAAGGGAGAACCCAACATTCAGGTCATTCCCCTCAAGACTGTTGCAGTGTGGAGCTCACCTCTTACTAGTGTATGGTAGTACAAGGATTCCCGAATGACTTTTCTCATCATGATGCATTGGACAGCTTTTATTCCTTCTTTGTAAATCACTTTATTGATCATCATGCCCATGCATTTGTCACTAGTTCATAATTATGTCTCTTGTCATAAAAGTTCGATGATCTGAGTCGAGTAGTATAGGTTTCTGAGTTTCTGAGTTTCAGGTTTCCAGAAACCTGGAAACCAATGAAAACCAACGGAAACCTGGAATATAATTTGCCAGTTTACTGATGAAAACGAATTTCAAAAAAAGCACGCTGGTAAACCACAGTGAAATCGCGCTACGCCTGTTATTCGAGATTGTGAGTGGGATGAGAGAAGGCCTGCGAAAATGGAAAAAAGACGCAAAATCTGTTGCGATGATATCACTCTCAGTTCATGAAAGAAGAACTATATTGATTATATCTAACCTGTTGCGATGATATCGCTCTAGGTATAATGTTAGTACATGTAGTAACGAGACAGTAAGCGTGACTAACCTCAGTTCGTGGAAGAAGAACTGAGGTACAAGTCAATACTAAGTGTCGTACACTATATAGGTATTAGAACAAAGGTAGAGTGACATGAAAGGAAAGCCACGTTATCCAAACGTGCGTATGTGTGAGCCTCGGAAAACGGAGCTCGGACTTCCGAGCGGGTGTTGTCGTCGCGTTGTGGCTGCAACTCAAATACAATCCAACACGCGACAAAACCCACGTTGCGTGCCATCAGGGTTTCCAGTATGGGGATTAGCCCGTCGCTTGTGGAGGGGGCTTGAAGAACTTGAGAGTGGCTAAGAGAGGAACCTACAAAACCGAAACAAAAAAAAACATTCAACACGCAAAAATAGCGGGAAAACCGCACTTTGTCTGTGGCATATTCGAGAATAGGGGCAGGTCCAGGGAGGCAGGTCAGCCATGCCAGAGGTCACACTATGAAGGAAATGGGATGAGCAAAAGTCACGAAAACGAAAACGCACGTGACTCAACGCGCGAAATTTGTGCACACCGGAAAACCCCCGTTGCGTGCCATCAGGGTTTCGTGTGTGGAAATTGGCCCGTCATGCACGGAGGGAGGATGAAGGACTTGAGGAAAGGGAATAGGAGATGGAGAGAGAAGCCCACAAAAACGAAGCAAAAACATACTTTGTGAACACGAAATTTGTGGGAAAACCATGCCTCAAGTGCCAGTTCAGGCAGGTCAGGGAAAGCGAAAGGGAAAGGGCGCTTGAAGGGATTGGGAAGAGTAGAGCAGAAAAGTGAGAAAACGATGGGCAAAACAGAGGAAGACGCACTCACACACAGGTACACGCGGGAAAACACGCGATGTATGCCATCACAGTGAAGGGTGTAGGAATTGGCCGGTCGCGCGTGGAAGGAGGATGAGAAGAGCGAGGAGGGGATTAATGAGAAGCCCCAAAAAAAAGAAAGGGAGAGAAAAACGCACCTACGGCGGAAAAAGAAGACGGAGGGAACTGACGAGTCACTCACAATAGAGGCAGCTCTGAATCGGGGCCGACTGGTCTCCGTTCGCTTCAGCAGGAATCCTGCCTCACAATGGAATACCCATTTCAACGCGGCCAGGATGAAGACGGATAACATGAGGGGCAAGCGATGATGATCTCTACTTGTGACCGGTGACCTTGAACTTCTCCAGCACCCGACGACATTTCAACCAGAGATCCACCTTATCCAACCCGAGCTTACGCCACATGTCTTTCAGCTCCCCACATTGGCTCCAGCCGGGACATGAATGGTTGACATTCGCAAACCCAAAGTCGATGATCTTCGGAAAACGGGACCACTTCTGCAACACATTCCGTGGCTCAAGGTCCCCATGCTCGACCCCCATTAAGTGGATGCAGTACAGCTCTCCAAAAATGATAAGTCTGCCATAGAAAAGTCAGCGCAATCTTCTTCGTCGAATCACAGCAAATCATACCTCTCCAGAAATGACATTGATGTGAACGTTTCGAGATGTGATAAGGACCGACCCTCATTAGAAAGGATAATCGCTCGTCCGCCGTCCCACTCATATTCCCCATAATGGAGAGGGACCACCCATCCAGCGATGCGGCTCAATTTATGATATGCGGCCGTCTCATTGCTGAGCTGGCGTTCGAGCATAGCCTTGTCTTTCTTCGGTACGGCAGCGAACTTGACGACGACATTCCATTTTCTCGATGCATACACAGAGGACCAACCCCCTCCAAGGTAGTGGTCAAGGTGTACGAATTGGTGGCACATTTTCTTGGCAAGTTGAGAGAGCGGTGCATCAACGAGAGTGAATTCAATTGGCAGGCCATCAAGGCATTGAATAACAATGTTCGCGCGAGTCTGGGTAGATTCGTCAACACCATGTGGGAATGAATGGAAGAAAAAGGGTTGTTAACTCCTTTTGGTACGTTTGAAGGACCAGCACTTGAACCCCCTCGTTTGGACTTCGACCTTAAGGATCGTATGCCTTGCTTGGTCTTCTCTCTTCCCTTTGGCGACAAAGACGAATCTTCTGTGGGGTCACTCAAACCTAATCTTTGTATCAGAGTATTGTCATCGATGTCCCTGACTTCTGTGAGGAGCATGTACACCAACATGCTCCAGATAGGTGGCAGCTGTCCTTTGGCATTACCAGGCGGAAGACAGAATTGGGTGATCGGCGAGCAGTAGACCCGAGGTCTCCCTGGCGTCCGTGGAATACACATGACGATGTAGTGCAATCCACCGAAGATGACTGCCCAACGAACGCGCGGTGATCCGACCAAAAAGTCGTTACCCGCATGGTACACAAGCTACAAGTACAGATTAACTCAGATAATGGATGACTGAAAGAGGCAACCACACGAACCTTGCCCAGGATGGCCTCGTAACCGGTGTATTTGTTTGATGAGTCCCGGTATAGATTTAACACTTGGTTCGTTCCCAGCTGAGTCATGAGTTCCCTCATGAAACTCTCGAACACGCGTGAGGACTTATCCTCCCATAGGATTTTCAATTCACCATTTAGCCGGTAACTGTGATCAGTGATCACCACTCGGTGTTGCGAAGGCTCTTGGGATCGGAACACCAGCACATTATTTGTAAGGGCACGATAAATGTGTGCGACCAGGAGAGAAAGATTTCGTGCGATGACCCCCGATGATGCTTCATTATTAGTGACGAATTCGGTGATCAGACATGATAGTTGGAGTTGTTGTAGAACACTCTGGGGTGTGATGCGACCTATGTCATCGTCTATGAAAGAGGTTCCTGCTGCGGTCCCAGAGTAACTCTCATTGATAATGTCGCCCAGGTGCACCTGCATCCTATCTAGCAAGCCCTCGACCAGACGCACGGATGCGGGTAAGCGCATTTGGTTCACCACCCCGGTATTGAAGGTACTCGTATGTACCACGGTAGGTACTGGTGAGTCACGAAATTGTCGTAAACGGACACGTGCGTCTTGACGACCTGGAAACAGGAGGTCTCTCCAAGTGTTAATACCGATCATGACACGTTTCAGTGTCTTCTGCATTCGTGTAGAAGAAATGAGGAATCGGGAAGGGTGAAAGGTGTTAGTAGTAGTCAACTAGCCAGGCCACGTGATATTTCAAACTCGTTTTGAACTCCGCAGCTCCGGGCTGACGGCCCTGGAATGGAATTCGATTCTGGCCGGCAGTCGCACCCTCGCATTGGAATGGCACCACGTCTTTAGTATCGCCAGATGTTCAACAACCTCAAGAGTGGTGTCAATCAGAAGCCCGTTGAGTGATTAACGGTAGAAGTAAGGGATGACTGCGAGGAAGCAGCTTCGAGACTCGGTAAGTCTCCTTTCTCTTCGGCATTGCGTTGACTGCATTATATAGGCACTGTTATACCGGGAAGACAGACGGATGGTAGGGAGTACGGCGTTTCTCGCGTTGCACCTGGACAGAGCGTCGGTCCAGAGGTTACAGCTCGGCGCCGACATCTCTCGCATACGACAACTGGACGAGCGAGCGAGGTTGGGAATTAGAATGACAGAGGGTGGAAGGGTGGAGATGGTTGAACGGTACGTCTCGTTTTCCTTTCAGATTGACAGATCATCACATATCGTCCTATGCTACTAACCGCATAGTAATTAATGGATGGGGATAACTCTTGAGTTGGGGATACGCTCGACTCACCTGGTAGGTTACTACTCCAGCAGACTCCCAATAAGTCTATGGAATTAATTCCTGTCACCTTTCTCTTTTGAGAAGGGAAGAGACTCGTGACAAGTCAGTATCGATTCGTTATGAAGCACAGAATACCACGGAGAGTGGAACTTGACTCTCCGAAGATCCTCGAAGGACTTGCTTTGGAGTCATTCACCTCATCCTTGACATCGGCGCGAATCAAGAAGACTGCTATATACAGCCCAACGCAGTCAAGACTCAATACAAAGTGAATATGAAAGGAAACCGAGATGTATCGTTCGTTCAACCGTCTTCATCCTTTCACCTCTGTCATTCCAATTTCCAACCCTGCTTGTTCATTCCAGTTGTCGGATGCGAGAGAGATCGACGCCCAGCTGTAACATCTGGACCGACGCTCTGTCCAGGTGCAACACGAGAAACGCCATGCACCCTACCATCTATCTGTCTTCCCGGTATAGCAGTGCCTATATATAACGCATTGCCGAAGAGAAATGAGACTTATCTAGTCTTGAAGCTGCTTTCTCGCAGCTATCCCTTACATCTACCGTTCGTCACTCAACGGGCTTGATGGGCACGAAGTGACGATGGCGTTATCAACAAAAATAAATAACCACGGGTCCAAGAGAATTACCAGTCGAAGTACGCCGCGACTGTACAGACTCGTGGTCAGCAGAGAAACGCGATTGAAATGGAAATGAGGGACTCACTACCTCGGAGCCCGTATGTCTTATGTCCATCTTCAAGATGTGTAATGTCCAATATTATTGCTTAATCACGTGCGCGTTACTCCTTCAGAATGCTGTGCGCTCCGGTAATGAGAATCCGCACAAAGTTCTCATCGTACATGTTTTATGCTTCATTCACAGATGATATTCGAGAGAAAAAAGTGTTTGAGTGTACGAGACAATTAGTGTCCAAAGAGAAGCGAAACAATCTGCTACAAAAAGGTAAAAGATACAGAGTGGATGATGTTCTCGACCAGGTCGCGCATAGTCCCAGCATTGCGCAGGACCGGGATACTAATTCGTGGAATGCGTGATTGTACGTGTGCGTGCATGGCAGTTGTCATCTTGGTGATGAATGGGGGATGTACGGATCCAGCGTGGTAAAATGCACCAGCATCGGTCAAGTGGAAGTCAGCTGAGTCCAGCTCGCGCACATGGGAAAGGTGGTTGTGGAGAAAAAGGATTAAAGATAATAGAGACTGTGGTGTGTGTGTGTGCAGAAGATGGGTGCCAATAGTACAGGATTGCATCCATTTCACGCTATTTGACCGTGTTCCGCCGCAATCGCAGCCGATTCTTCAGGCCCCAAAAGCCGGATGGGACACTCTGAGGTAATAGAAACGATGTGTCCTCGTCCGCGCCGGCTGTCATATTCCCTGGCACGCCGTGTACCACGGCCTGCAGTGGCGACTCAGGGTACTGGATTCCAGTTGGCACAGGCGCAGGGTCGTAGAGGTGCCGGTTTGCACTGTGCGTACGTGGGTGTCGGCGAGACTTGCCAGTGCCCGCTGGCGGCGCGCCTGAAAGAGGGGCAATACCCGCGAGCCCTGGCAAGGGCGTCAGTGGGCGTTCCTCTTGTGGGCGATTATGCGGGGGTTGAGGCTGCGGCTTGTTACGCATGTTGAGGTTATCCATCATTGACATGGGTAGCAGAGAACGCTCCGCGTGATCGGGGCTCAGGAGGTCCGGACGGCGCTGTCTCTTGTCTCCTGACGAAGGTGGGGAATTTTCCGGGGACTGTGAGACGAGATAGACGAAAGGTCACGTGATAGAGGGAATTATAAGGAAGAGCGCGCACGGGAGGTTCAACACGGATGCCAATGCTCGATTGCGTGTGCGAGCGTTGCGGCTGGTTTGATGTTTCTGGGGCCGGCAAAGATGCGTCAACCTCGTCTTGTGCCTGCGGAGGCGGAGGGAGCATGTATGATGGCTGTGATGGCACTGCGGGTTGCACGGCAACCTGGCTTAATGGCGTAGGCAAGACAATCTTTCGTGGGCGTGGTGGACCTCGGGAGGGCGGTCGTTTCTGGAGTGGATAATCAGCGACTGAAGATTCGGGCAGACACACACATTACTACCTGTGTGGGCCTTTGCTGCGGGGGTGGATCCTGGGCAATAGGTTGGCGTGGAATAGACATTGTTTGAGCGTCGATATAGTCCAACTCGTCTTCTTCGGCAGGGGGAGGCCCTATGTTAGACTGTCTTTCGCGATTGATCGACAGGGGAAAGAAGATCAAAGTCAGAGAGATGTGTCGAAGCGCGTGAATGGTTGGAGGCGATCTGGGTGATACGCTGCGGAGGTATGTAAGTGCTTCCATCTCTGGCTGGAGCAAGGTTGGGGGGTGGAAGTGGGTCGTTGATATAGTCGCGAGTCCGGACCGGAAGACCAAGGTCCGGAGGTGGGGGAGTAGCTACATACACATAGTCGCGGCTCCGGGAAGCTTTCCAGGGTTCGCACAGCTGGCCCGAGATCCGGAGGGGGCGGTGGGGCGTACGTGTATTCAGGGCTGCGCCTAGTGCCGGGATCTGGTGAAAGGGAAAGAATCGGCGGAGGGGGGATGACTACAGGACTTCCATCGTCTGGGGTTGCGGCTATGGCGTAAGGACCGTCAGGCACGCGGACAGGCTCTATCATCCCGTGAGGCGGAGGTAAGAAGATGGAGAGACGACCGTCGCCAGTTGTGTCTTGAGCACGTGGAATCCAGTTGTCAGGCGGAATGCGAACAGAATGATGAGGTACAGGGCTGTGGCTGGGCGATGGAGGCAATGGCAGTGGGCCAATGGATGAAACAGAGGCAGATATCGGGATAGGCTGGATGATCGAAGGCGTTGAATCGTCATGGGGTGTGTACGGGCGTGAACGAGCCGGCTCCGGCGTGGGGCCATCAAAGCGAGGACGCGATCGTGGTCGTGGGGGTGAAGGCGAGGATGAAGGTGAAGGTGACTCGTACGGTCGCCCATCGGGGTACCGATGGGGATTAGCATTGGAGAAACTGGGGGGTGTGGACCGGATTGGAATCGAAGGTGCGAGCGGCACAACCTCGGGGGTGGGTCGGCTATGTCAAGACGTTTGTACGTGTGGACGGGACGGAGATGAGGGTAGGAAACATACAGAGAGAGTTGATCTGGAGATGATCGCTCGGATGTGCTTTGCTGAGGAGTAACTTGGGTGAAAACAGCCTCTTCGGGTCCACGCCGTCTGGATCGAGAACGCCGGTCATGTTCCTCATCCCGACGTCGGGATCTGTGTCTATCCTCTGCTTCTCTGCGGCCAAGGAGGATACCGTGGCGCAGACCCTCGTGGTAACCCTGTTGCTTGCCTTCTTCTCGGGCAGCCTCGATCGATCGCTCCTCCTGGAGCTTGCGTGCCACGCTGCGAGCGCGTGCGGCGTCCTGCTCTGCGTCATGACGACGTGCCTCGACGCCATCGAGAAACTCTTGAGCACGGGAAATTTCGTGCTGTGCCTGTTCTAGTTGCATCTTGTACAAGGCAAGTTCAGCACGTGAGGCTGCGGCATCGGTATCTGCCTGCGCACGGGCATCTATGGCGGAGCGTGCATGGACAAGACACTCGGTGGCGCGGCGTTCGGCGTCAGTGGCACGTTGGGACTCCTCATCGAGCTTTGCAAAGGTAAGTTTGAGGAGCTGGTGCATCTGTTGAGCATCGCGCTCCTTGCGTGCAAGGAACCTGTGCTAACATGCGGCGGCTGGAACTGGGGAGGGGGTTGGGTTGAGAGACAGCGGGAAGGCAGGAGATACGGACCTGTGATGGGACTGGGTGCCCCTGTCGGAATGGTCTGACGAGGAGGCGGATGAGGCATAAGCGGGGTCATGGTCATGCGCGGCTCTGTGAGGAAAGCTTGAGGAACCAGGTTGGCTAAGGTAAGGAGGGGGTTAAGATGAGGGAAAGGGGATACCGAGATACCGACCGATTGCGGTATTCGCCTGAGGACATGGGGGGGAGGAGTTGAGGGAGGAGAAGGGTCAGGGAAGGAGGAAAGAGAGGAAGGGAAGGAGAGAGCGCGGAAGGAAGGCACGAGGGGAATGTTTTAGGGAGGCATGGCGGGGTCGAGGTCGGGGTCGAGGTCGAGGTCGAGGGGTGTCCTCGATGAGGCTTATCTCCCATCGTGGACTCGGACTCGTGGCGTGGCTGGCTTATCTCCCGCGTTTACATACGTTTCAATCGATATATCATGTCTCACGGATCCTGTTCATCTTATTCCCAGTCAGTCATGACCGAAGACGAGGAAGACTGGGAGGACTATTGCAAGGGAGGTTACCATCCCGTGCACATCGGCGACACCTTCTCAGATGGCCGCTACACCGTCGTTCGCAAACTAGGTTGGGGCCATTTTTCCACCGTTTGGCTCGCCAGGGACGCAAAGTGAGCCTGCCTTCATCCCATCCCTCCTTCTCGTCTCATCTTCATCCAGGTTAAATCGACACGTAGCCCTCAAGATCGTTAAATCCGCCCCGCGCTACACAGAGACCGCGCTCGATGAAATCAAGTTACTCCAAGGTCTCATCACTTCAGCTACTTCGCCTGCAGCGGCCTCTCCTTCCCCCTCTCAAACTCATCCCGGCAGATCTCATGTCATCTCCTTCCTGGACCATTTTCGTCATAAGGGCCCCCACGGAACCCATGTTTGCATGGTTTTCGAGGTCCTCGGCGAAAACTTACTCGGCTTGATCAAGCGTCATCAACGGAAGGGCGTCCCCACCCATCTCGTCCGTCAGATTGCAAAGCAAATCCTCCTTGGCCTCGACTACATGCACCGTTGTTGTGGGGTCATTCACACCGGTGCGCACACACAACCCTCCACGCCCCCGTTTCTCCCCCGGCTCAGTTCAGAGCTCTTGATGCGCCACAGATCTCAAACCCGAAAACGTGCTCATATGCATCGATGACGTCGAGTCTATCATCCAGAATGAGCTCGCATCTGCTTCTGCCAATGGCAATCCTCCACAACCACCTACCAGGCTAGTCGGCGTGCCCCCCTCCCGCGGCCGTGGTGGCAATCAGACCCCCCGTCCCGAGTCTGTGTTTATCACAGGTTCCCAACCCTTGCCATCCCCATCCCCCTCCTCCTCCCATGGTGCTTCACCCATGCTCGACCGCTGGGGCTTTGGCATGAGCAAGATCGAGGGAGGCACCAGCGCAGCTGCCAGTGGGCCTGGCTCCTTCACCAGTCCGCCGAGCGGTGTCCGTGATAGCAGTGCAGACGCAAAGGTGCACGCTGTTGAGATGGATCAGGCCTCTGAACGCATCGCTCAGCTCCTCCGAGAACCCAGCTTTGATGACAGCAAGGCCCTCCCGACCGGGCACAAGCCATCCGGTCCTTCCCTCCTCTCCCAGCAGGCTCCACCCCATGGCCGCCCCACCAATGCGCAACGGATACCCGCCGACGGGAGCGACGATGGCCATAGTCCCCCTTCCTCTGGTGCAGGCTCTTCGATGGCGCTCGATTCGCAGTCAGGTGGCCCCGAGTCCATGGACCGGATCACAGTCAAAATCGCGGACCTTGGTAATGGTGAGCGCCCGTTTGCCCCTTTAGCCTTCCAACCCTGCGTGCTGATTTTCGGGTGGTAACAAAAAGCGACCTGGGTCAACCACCACTTTACTGATGATATCCAAACGCGGCAGTATCGCTGCCCAGAGGTGTTGCTTGGCGCACGATGGGGTCCAAGTGCAGATATCTGGAGTGTCGCTTGCGTGGTATGGTCTTCGATCCTTCCGAACCTCGCATGTACTTGACCATCAACCCAATAGCTCTTTGAACTCCTCGCTGGCGGGGATTACCTCTTTGACCCACAGGCGGGGTCAAGGTACAGCAAGGATGAGGATCACATCGCGCAGATCATTGAGCTTGTCGGCGAATTCCCACCAACCCTTGCGTTTTCTGGGAAATACAGCTCACGCTTCTTCAACCGCAAAGGTGGGTTCCCATTTATCACGAACCACACGCTCTCACGCTCTCCCAGGCGAGCTCAGGCATATCAACAAGCTCCGGTACTGGCCCATGGAGGACGTGCTGCATGACAAGTACGAGTTCTCGCGGGAAACAGCACAAACGATCGCCTCGTTCCTGAGTCCGATGCTACGCCTGAACCCAGAGAAGCGTGCTGGCGCGGGTGAGCTCGTACACCACCGCTGGCTGGATGGTACCGTCGTCCTGGGCGAAGTTGATGTCATCCGGCGTGCGGAGGAGGAAGAAGCCCGCCGACGTTTACCATCGTCCAGTGCGCCCTCGGTCGCAGACGTCGATGCGCTCAAACCAGTCGATGACGACTCGCCCACCACTGACGATGAACGGCCGCGTGCTGGTTCCTCTGTGAACGCCGCGCCAACACTCCAGATGCCGCGGCCCGGCGTCCGCGACGGCTAAAGAAAACTTGAAGCTGGCCCTCGCGCAGGAGTCGGGGTCTCACAGTCGGAAACGTAGCTAGACGGGAAACCCTGCTTCCTTTTTTTTTTTTTGTTCCCACACATACCTTGCTTTTCATTCGAAGCAGTGAGCAAACATTCGGGCTATCATAAGGGAAAATGTCAGTTATTTTTTTTTCTCTCTATGTTGGCCCCCAAGCTCCTCGCATGATCACATTGTATCTGATATCTTTTTTTTTCTTTACTTCGCTTTGTGTATTTGGGTTGTGTTTAGAGAGGCTCTTTTCAAAGCAGTTCATCAATCCTAATAATGTAATAAAGAGATTTGAAGCCAATTCCTTTCTATACGGCAGAGCAAATAGTATCGTAATGCACAGCGAGCACAAAGCGTCGCTAATGAACCGCACTCTGACTAAGCGGGGGTGCTTTGAGCAACAATTTAGGTGTGGATGATTCTGTGCCTTGCTCTTGCTTTGCCTTTCGCCACAGTGACTCACTCGGCACGGCAACAACGGCTATCACGACTCTGGGGCCGTTGCGCATGACTTTTACACCGTGGCCTGAGACTCGCTACTGTGAGATTTGTGACCTCGTGCTGATCCCATCTCTCGGCGATCCAATCTCCTCTGACAGGATTGGGTGTAACTTGGCATTATGGCAGTTGCTCGCAGGCCGTTCCTGGGCCTTGGGGATCGGCCACGGTTCATGCGCTTTTTCACCATGGATCGGAATGCCACCATGGCCAGAGCGCCGATGTGTGGATGGCGTGGCATTGTCGTCGTAATCTTCGTCGTCGTCTCACAGGGTCTGGCCTTGCTGTGTCAGTGTTGGCACCGGCCACACTTTTTCATTCAGCTGCTGTTTTGCATATAAAGGACGGAGGTGCAGAGAGGTTGTGGTCTCAACACAATACAACCACTTTCCTCACCACTTCTCCTTCTGTAATTGACAGGTCCTCTGGTTCCACATATTTCCCACTTCCATTCTTGCAGCATGAAACCTTTGGCTACCCAGCACCAATCACCCTTCACAGCTCTCGAGACCACCCTCATCGTTAGAAGCCGTTTCTCTCCTCTAACATTTTTGAGCTGACACGTATTTGTGGTTCGATCAGCGCGTTGCCATTTTTCTGCTTGTTTGCTGTCCCCGTCTTATAGAAGACGTCGCCCTCTTGACTTTAGAGGTTCTCGCATTATTTACCCTCCCTCTCTGTGTTCTCGCGTATCGTAGCCACGCACACATGCAGACAAAACGCTCCAGTTATACTTACCCCGTATCCGCCCCGCTCCCCGGCTGTCCTCGCATCTTTACTCAAACTTTAGCCGTTCCCAACACGTGCGAAGACGAGCGCTCGTTCACCTGTGCTTCAACTAGCTCTGGCACGTATGTCCCTACCATCCCACGGGTCTTCATTCCCCGCACCCCTCCGCCGTCACCAGCAGCCGCCGTGGAGCTCATCGGACCGGTGAGCCCTGTCATCAGGAGCGGCAAGCGGCAATTCCGTGTAGAGGGCCTCATCGCCACGGGCGCATACGGGCGCGTCGCGCTGGCCAATGCCGTGGGCCCTGCACGCCCGGAACAGTTCGCGATCAAGGTGTTCTGCAAGGACCGCCTCATCGCGGAACCCTGGTTGCTCGAGATGTACGACCTCGAGCGTAGGATCATGGTGGAGAACACAAGACAAAATTGCCAGTGGCTCGTACAGTTGAAAGGCATGTTTGGTGATCTTTGGAACAGATACTTGGTCATGGTGAGACGTCCCGCCAAGGATGATGTGCGAGGCTCATAGGTACTCAGGATTATTATCCTAACACACTTGCGGGTGTCATCTTCGATTCTGCATGTGCCCCGCTGCCTAAAAAGATAGTCCGTCTATGGGTTGAGGAGCTTGTAAGTCCCGTGTCCCTCGTGGTCAAGAGGCCCATCCATCCTTTTTTGTTTTAATATCAGACCTTGGCCATGTACGAACTCTACAACCGACAAATCGTACACTGCGACTTGAAGCCAGGAAACATCCTCGTCTCTTCGAAAGGCCATCTCGCGGTGGCCGATTTCGGCATATCCCACATGCCTGATCCATGCATACATGGTGACAAACCTTTCGACGAATGCACCTTCTTTGCCTATGGCGGGACGTACGCGTACCAGGCCCCCGAGTTGCTCATCTCCCATGACAGGGCAAATTTTACGTGCGCAGTGGATATGTGGTCGTTCGGGGTCATCATTTACGAGATGTACACCGGGAAGGTACGTTCGCAGCAACGATGGCTGCTTTGTCTGACCTGACTCGAAACCGTTCTGGATATCCTTAGCGACTCTTCTCGGCTGATGTCGATGACGTGAGGAATGAGGTTTGGGTCTGGGACGTACCAGCCATAGTCCGTAAGGAGATAGACGATGAGCTCACGCAGGATTTAGTGATTGAGGTATGCGGAAGTTTTTAACACGACGAAGTAATCGGGAACTCACAAGTCCCTTCTTTAAGTTACTCGAGCTGGATCCAGCAGAACGTCTGAGGCTGAAGGATGTTGGGCAACACCCATACTTTAAAAAGACGTAAGTCAGCTCATTATTTACTTCCCTTGCGAGATGATAAGACTTATGGACGATGGATGGGACTTTCTAGCAAATGGAACGTAGTCACGAGGAAGAACATCTCAAGTAAGCATCGCGAGATAACACCTTGATCGACATTATTGACCAGTCATTTACTCAGTCGATTTCGACAAAGCCGAGCTCAGCTCGTCCTCATGGAAAGAAGCACTCACCTTCGAAAGGCCTGTCACACCAGACAGCTTATATTGTCAAGAATCGTAACCTATAGGACTCGTTAATCTGCGACATTTAATCTTCCATTTTCTCCTGCTCAGGACGTCCGTTATGCCGGTTTTTATCTGTACCTGTTTAATCGGACAACAACATCTTCGCTTTGTGGTCAGACTCGTTGGTCTGTATCAAGATTTTTCGTAGCTGCCTCTGTAACGCAGGAAACGCGTCTCAGTCTCGAGAGTAAAGACAATATTGGGTAATTTTTAACCTGCAAGTGTAGAGCGGAGCAGGTTTGCCGGTTAGCGTACTAGTAAGCGTACAGTAGCATTACAATAGTACTGACCACGCTCTCGAGAGGAAATACTGAGGCTACAAGGGTTTTTTGGTGCGCTAAGTTTACTGCACGGGTATTTTAGTCAACTTGTACCCTCACCGGCATGGGTCAGATACCCACAGTCATGGGTCTGTTGGGTTGTAGGGGCAGCCACGCCGTCTCACGCTACGCGTGGACGGACAAATTGGACCAGTCGTGTAACTTATCTTAAATGGAACATCTAGAATTTGTCCATCTCAACTTCAATTGCACATCACATACTGTCAGGTACCAAGCAACTGGCATACTTGGCATACTTTCAATTTCAGTTTGGTACAGTAGGTTCCTCACACAAGCATCATGATTGGTGGGCTTTGATTCTGTGCAGCTGTGCCACTTTCCTGTCATTACGACCTTGGAGTCTCTAGCAACGCACCTCAGGCTTTGGCACACTGGCAACTTGAAGCGCACGCTCCGCGCTAGGTTCGAGAAACGTGGGGCTGAAATCCACGAACACGTAAGACGGCTTCCTGACTGACTGACTAGTACCGTACCAAAGAGCGGCCCGGTGCCTTAGACGACTCCCGACTCCTTGGCACTGGCACTGGCACTTCGACAAGTTCCAAGTCCCTGGTATTATCACCTCCGCAATTATCCGATATCCTCGCTCTCGATGCCATACATGGCACACAATTTCAAAATAAACGCTCCTGCCAGTGACAGCGTCCCACTGATCGACGACACTCATATAACAAGGCAAATGTCACCCGGTTCGCGCGCGATCCATTGAAGCCGATACCGTCTCTCGCGCGTTGAAATAGTCATGGGGAAAAAAAGCCTTCCTGTTGCAACCCCGCGCTACGGTATGTGAACGAGTCTTCCGCTGACATGTCGTTTCTAACACGCTATCAAGATCATAAGTCGACCACTGAATCCCACAAGGGGGGGAAGACCCGTAGCGTCCGTCCTGTGACGTCTCACAATAGCACAAAGGGTCGTCGCGTTTCAGCACAGACGGCAACGAGACCGCTAGTGGTGCGCATGGATTGGCCAACTGGCATCGATAGACCCTCGAGTAGAAGGCGATATCTCAACTCTGGTCCACCCATCATCTCCGAACAGATCACATCGACCTCGGCCCGCGATAGGGCTGGGGTTGGCATGCAATTGCCTCAATCACATCGGCTACGGCGTGCCGCGTCCTGTAGTTCACTACCTGTCTTGGAGTCCAGAGAATTAAACAAGCGGGGTCAAAGGGATAATCTATTTCTACCAGACACCGTCATGTTCTTGACGGGAATAGGGTGTTTATTGGCGAGTACCGGCCACTCATGGGTGAGACACATGTCTTTCCTTTCATCATTTATTTGACCTGGCGCTTCGCATCGAAATCAGTCGGTTTTGGACACAGCGGGATGGAAATGCATATCACAGACTCATTCGTCTGGCACTAATTTCGGCTAATCATCGAAACTTCATTACGCCTTTCACCTCACATCTGTCTTCGTTGTCCCCGCTTGCAGTGCCAGTCATTAGCGTATCAATGCAATGTCATTTAAATCAAATCGTCTTGGGCCCCACCACCGTGCCTTTACTTTATAGATAACTGCCGTATGCGATCCTTTGATCTCCACTGTGTCAACAAAAGCTCCGAGTTTACCAATGGGTGTCGCTAGTAGTTGCGCTGACACATGTTTTTCGTCGCGTTGAGAGACGAAGCTTGTTTCTAGAAAGCACCGTATTCTGGACTTAGAAAGCACAAATGGCAGAGACAATGCATGTACCAGGAAATGACTAGACACATGCAAATCACTACATGGTCACTCTTGTACGTCCCGCTGGTGGAAAATGCACCTTTGAGCAAGCAGCATTTTGACTGATAAAATGTACTTTATTCTGTTGGACGAAGGCTATGTACATAATTAGTATATGTAAATGATAAATGAGTGTGCTACTGACCTCAGTCTTGTATATGAAAGACTGAGGAAAGAAGGAATGGATGGTATCAACTGTTGTGATTGCCCACATATGAGTGCATGCATGATTGAGATAAGATCACAGGTGACTAATGTTGATTGCATGCATGCAAAGGCAATTGAGAGATCTCTTTGATTGATATATGTATGATGTGATACTACTTAGTGATTCAGATAGTTTATATCTTGTCTTGTAGATAGCACAGCTGATGATCAGCCATGATTTACCTTTGATTGCCCAAGTTACCTACAATTGCAGGCTTGCATAGCCTGCCAATTTATTTACTTAAAGAGTAGTTTATTTAATTCACCTTTCCCCTCAGTGATTGCTTATGCACATGATACTGAGGTATGTTACTTTGTTATATCATATATGTGCAGTGGACTCATACCTAGATAAGTGCCTTGCTTAATCTTATCTAGGTAATACATTACAGTGATTGCTTACATGTGTGATACTGAGTGCCTTGCTTAATCTTATCTAGCAATTCCCATGCACATATGCTGCATGCCCATTTGGATGCTGCAGCCTACATACTGCACACTCAACAAATATATTATATTGGTCTAATAATCTAACATCAACACAGTGTTCTCACTGTTTGGCCCATTCCATCTGTTTCTCTGCCATGCAGTGGCTGCATTTCCAACACATTCTCATTAAGACAATGTAGGTAGGTACATAGTACACAGTGTACTTAGTTTCTAGACAATGTTTTGTGTATGATACAATTGCAACTTACCTTGGACTTATGATATTAGGGGCATTCAAAGTAACCACTTATAGGCCACTTATTTCTTTACTTATTTGTGTTTTCCTGCCAAATCAACAATAAGTAGATGTAATAAGTAACAAATAAGTGATGAATAAGTACTGCTTTGAAACCCCCTGTATTGATCTATCCCTCCTTTGGTTCATCACTAACCCCTTATTCCCACTGTCTGTGATTTTTACATTTCTTACCCTTGTCTCCTTGACTACATTTCATCCCTTGATCTTGATCATCTCTTATTGTTCATGTTTCATATTGTCAGAACCCACTATTGAACAATCCAGTTCAAGAGCAAGATAGGAGCTTGGAGACAAGTCAACTGAGTTCAAGGATGAAGTTGGCAAAGAGTATGGTCCAAACAAGTAGCAAGTACCAGAGAGGAACTGGTATGGGCTGTGAGAGATGGTCATGGAAGGAGAGGGCCAGGTTGGACTAGATAGGGTGGTCACAAAGGAGTGCCCTCAGTAATAGAGTGCCACAAATTAAATGGACAGTCTGAAGACTGTCTGCTACTTTATTGAGCACTTATATACTACAAGGGAACTGCTAAATAAAGAACAAGTCATAACCTTGGTATCAAGCACAATGAGGGATGAGCAAGACATCAGGGAATGCTTAGTGAGCATGCTCAGTCATGCTTCATAAGCTGCTGAGTAAGGAGGCCCACAATGATGAGTAAGGGCCTCTACTGTCCACATGTTTGCTGCCTAGCACATGTGCAAAGCATCTGATTTGTTTACTGTTAGTTAGTTTAGGGCCAGTTGTTACCAAGTGGTTTGGGGTCTGGAAGATGCTGGAACACCTGAACTATGAACTGCATTGTTTGCATCATGTGTGCATCAATCAGATCTTGACCATTTATGTTCCTTGATGTTGCATTTAGAATGTATTGATTGTATCTTTCTGAAGGTTTGTTAAAGAAGCAATGAATCACATTGCTTCTGTTCCAGATGTTCCTGTACTGACATGTACATCATTTCCTGATTAGGAATGTACTTATGACACCAAGATTGCTACTATGGAAGCACCTAATGCATCCAGCACTGAGATCATTTACATGGAAGCAACTATTGCTTCTATGAGTCATCCTTGCTACTATAGCACCAACCAGTACTTACAGTAGCAAGAACCTTATCCCTGAGGGCTATATAAAGCCCCCAGGTTGTAGTAGTTGAGCCTTAAGCTTGACTTAGTTTGCCAATCCCAAACAGTTGACTCCTACCCCATCTGCAGAGCCCCTCTCATCTTGTTGACATACTCTAGAAGAACATAACATGCCTTCCCCTCCATGAGTATTGCTTGCTTGACTCAAGCATATCTGCATTGGTAGGACACATTTATAGATGCAACCATTGATCTTATTTAAGGCCCTTTGGAGCCTTAATACCAGTCTTTTGAGGACTTGGGATATTTGACAGTGAAGAGGTGTTTCCTATAAGGCCCCTTATGTCAAGACTCACTGTTGAACTATCCAGTTCAAGAGCGAGGGATAAGCTCGAAGACGAGTCGATAGACGTCCAAGACCGCGTGGGCTAGGAGTAAAGTCCAGAGTAGTAACAAATACCAGAGAGGTACTGTTACTGTGAGAGTAGAACAATCACGCAGGGAAGAGGCCAGGGTAGTCACAAGGGGACGGTCCTTAAAGGAGTATCCCAGGGATGGAGAGTGCCGTAAACAAATGGACAGTCTGAGGACTGTCCGCTACTTTATTGAGCGCTTATATACTACAAGAGAACTGCTAAATAGGGAACAAGTCATAACCTTGTTATCAAGCACAATAGAGTGATGAGTAAGAAGTCGGAGGACGCTTACTGAGCATGCTCAGTCATGCTCAGTAAGCTGCTGAGTAAGAAGCTTCTCTTGATGAGTAAGAGCTTCCATTGTCCACATGTTCACTACTTTAGTGCACGTGCAAGCACCTGATTCATTTCCTGTTAGTTAGTTTAGGGCCGGTCATTTGAGGACTTGTAGTTTGGTTAGGGGATAGTGTTATCTTATAAGGCCCTTATATAGTTCTATTAGGGTCCTTAGAGTCGACCCTAATACTTCTATTAAGGTCCTTAGTGTTGCCTTATAGTTCGTTCTATAGTTATTAGAGTTGGTCTAATAACGCGTTGTAGGGCCTTTGATACTAGGTTAGTACCTATTGTAGAGTTCCTAGGGTCGTTCCAAAGGGTCCTTAGGAAGGCCCTAATACTGTCTTTTGTTGCTAGAAGGGTTGCCTTTAAGTGGGGCTTGCTGTATGTCGATTGTGCCGAGAATCGCTCGTGCAACAATGCGCGTGCGATATTGTGGACACCTCTACTCACCCCTTTTGCTCGTGTGAACAGGGTGACACCATAGAAGCTGGGTTTCCTCCTATAAGGAAGGGTCCTTCAAGGGCCCTCTCCAGGGAATGGTTCATGACACCTTATAAGGTTTTATTAGGGTCCTGAGAGTCGACCCTAAAATTGGTACTAAGGTCCTTAATGTTGTCTTATAGTTTGTTCTACAGTTATTAGAGTTAGTCTAATAACATGTTCTAGGGTCTATGGTATCTTCATCAGCATCCAATATAAGGACTTTAAGGTTGTCTTAAAGGGTCCTTAGAAGGTCTTTAGTATTGTCCTTTACTGCTAGATAGGTTGCCACTAAGTAGGGCTTGCCATATGTTGATTGTGCCTAGAATCAATTGTGCCACAATGTGCACACAATATTGTGGACACCTTTAGCACCCCTTTTGGCCATGTGAACAGGGTGGCACCATGGAGCCCAGGTTTCCTCTAATAAGGAAGCGTCCTTCAAGGACCCCTCCAGCAAATGGTTCATGACACATATAGTTGTTTCACCTTTTTGTTTATCTATTGTTTCTTGATCCCTTTTTGCTACTGGTTCTAGCTTTTGCTTATTGTTCTGCTTATGGTAGTGTACAACCTCACTCTATACAGTATTTAAGTGCCCGTAGAAGCAGGGGAATGCCCCAAGCTTAGCTTTGTCTCATATCCTGTCACATCCCTTGCCTTGTATCCTCTCTCAAAACACAACTTGCTTGTGCTGGCTTACACATTGCTTGACATCAACACACTAGGAGGAACCCTTGTGTTCCTCTTGCTCCTCTCTCTCTCTATCCTCATCCTCCTCTTCTGTGAAACAACCAGGAGATCAACTCTGTCAGTGGATCAGTCAATAGTTTGACTTGGTCTTGAGATGCTAAACCACTGAACTAGTCTTCTCAGATCAGCCCTATTGAACCCACTGAACCAAGTCCAGGGACTTGGCCCTCACTGAACCAGAGCTAACACTCCAATGGCTGTGATGCCATAACACCTCCCCTCCTGAAAATTCAACAATAAGTGGCAAATAATGACTTATTCTGAGCATTCACTGCATGGGTCTGGTAATCAATTCAGCAACACCTACTGAGTTTGAATTGCACAGTTGATCTCAGAAAGAGCAAAAGTCATCATGGTGCTAGGGCTGCACACCATCTGTCTGACAGGTAATGGCCATCAATATGACGGCTGTCTGATGGGTATGGCTGACCTGTACCCTGTCCGTCATGTGTACTCACTGGATTGCTGATGGTATGGGATGGGGACGGAGATGACCATCGTACAGTAGATGGTATTACAATTAGGCAAAACAAAAATCATGAATTATATATCTAATTGACAGCTCAATGGCTCAGTGCAGTATTGAAAAAAAGATGAGAAACGCACCATTTAGATTACTTCTCATTGTCTTCTTGATGGTACAAATCTTATGAATGCCATGAAGGAAACAATAATGTACATCACCATCTTCTCCTAGACTACCATGTGACCCTTTGCTGACGACTTCGTAGAATAAATATACTGGACTCCTTTTTACATTTCCAGCCTTCTATAAAAACCTGCAATGTGACAAAAATGTGAGAAATGCAAAGCAAAACATACCTTTTTGGAGTTAGGGGTTTCAAATGAGCCTGCCACAGTCCAGCAGGGGCTATCTGTGTCATCAATCTCCTCAACCTCAACAGAGCAAGTCCCCACCTTCTTCCTTGGGGGTGCAGGCATTGATTTTGTCTTGATCTTTGGTTTCAGGACATGCATGCGGCCCTTTTTATTGCTGACTTCTGGTATGATTTTTGAGGGTAACATACAGTATCAGCTATCTGCAAAGTGTTAATTCGCCTGACCATGGAATCATGTTAAGATATTTTGTACCTCTTCATTACTTATTTCTGTGGCATCGCTAGGATCCTCTGATCCATACTCAGCAGAAGAAGCAGTGAAGTCAGTATCATCTGCATCAGTATTGGTGTCATCCATGATGGCTCGCTCGTGCTTTGCAGGGGCCTTGTGTTTGCAAGACTGCACAGGGTGCCAGTGGGACAATCAAACAGGATTCTCAAATTTGTCAAGCTTCTCCACAGCAATAGCTGCAGCTAATTGTGTACCTGCATTGGATCAGACCGGACAAGAATGTTGACCTGGAAAGATGAGTAAGTACTTTGTGGAAGCACTCAAATTATGTTGAACAAACTACTTACTACCTTGTTGCATGCGAGAACCTGGTCAAATAGGTTGGGAATCATCTGCATCATTGAACAGATGATTTTGGATGCATCAAGCAGTCGATCATCTGGTCCTCGGGCAGGCTGATCTGTCATGGCAAGTCCTGTTTGTTGAGGACCGGGATTGAAAAGAGGGGATGGCAGCATGGCCACGAACAATGGGTATCCCTCAACAGTCTTGGTGGGGGCCCTGGCAACAACAAGTTTGAGTTTCAGTGGCTCAATGAAAAAAAAAAGTTTATTTGGATATTCCCATAAAAAATGCCATCTAATGCTGTTGATGGCCATTTTTTGATGGATTGGATGGGTGTGGTCCCACTCTATCATCAAGATGGACGGGTGGGTGGGATGAGCTCGAACAGCATGGGTATGGTACCTGTACTACAGATCTGTCCATCCTGTGATGGATGGTTACAGTGCACAGCCCTACATGGTGCTCACTGTTCACCATGCCTGCCACATCAAAATGGACATGCATGCTCAAGGATGTGGTGAACTATCATGTCCAGCAGAAGCAGGCTTGTCAAGGTTATCATGGAGCTTAATCTGCAACTGCCACTACCTCCCAACCCTAACTCCAACCCCAACCCCCCCATCCCACCAGACAAGCCCCCTGACCCCAGCAATAGTGATAGGGTGTGACACAGGTATGAGTAACACTGTGACAATGTGGTCACAGGTCTGCTCAGATATGGGTGCAGGTTTTAGTTTGTCATACCTGTGCAATACCATACCCTTACTCATGGGTATTGTTGGACGTGCAGCCACCCGGTGGCGTGTGTACGGACAAAGCCGGACCGTACGTGTAAATATTCGAATTAGTTGTCGTTCGTTTTTTCCCTCAGTCTTTCACACACAAGACTGAGGTCAGTACCACACTCTCTTACTTCTTTTCTAGAACTAATACTGTACATAGCAAAGCTTCCTTTAGGTTAGATCACTAACTAAATACAGTCTTTCACACACAAGACTGAGCAAAGCTTCCTTTAGCTTCAACAGATTATGAGACCTGACAGCTACTAATTACATCAACATCCCAAATAAAGCTATCTTTTCCCATAACAAAGCAGAATGAGTACCTCACCGTCAGTCGCACAGCCTTCAACCATAAAAGGCACAAGTGCCCCCACAGCGGGAGCCGCGGGAAGAAACGGAAGGGGCAGAATTCAACGACCCGACGCGCCTACCCTTGAAGATGGCGAAGTCGAGTATGCTCAATGGAAAGGAGTTATGGAAGCTATCTTCCTAGCTACGGGACTGTTGGATATAGTAAAAGGAACTGAAAACAAACCAGACGAAAATGTAGACCCCGTCGGCGCCGCGGATTGGACATCCAGGGATCGCGACGCCCGCGCCCAAATCTTCATGACAGTCCGAGGGCACGCCCTCACCATAATACTTGGAACGGTGAACTCTAAAGAATGCTGGGACATTCTCGCTGAACGCTTCCAAGGAACGGGCGAGCATCAGGCCGCCCAATTATTGGGTGACCTGTTCCTAAAACCATTAACGGACACAGAACCAATGGCTCCCCAACTCGCGCACAAAGTACTAACCGCGCAAACGCTTGCGACAATCGGATTCCCAATAAATCCGAAAGTCCTGGCCTTCATGATGATCTTAGCACTCCCGAAGACAATGCACACCTCTAAGAAGATCCTTTGTTCTACCCCTCTCGACAAGTTAAACACTACATACATATCGAGTCAAATCCTTATCGACGAGCGGGACACGATCCGCGAGTCGGGCGATACTACCGCACTGTACTTTGCCAAAGCGTCGAATAAAGGAAAGGGAAAGGAAAAGAAAAAAGACAAGGACAAGAAAAAGTGCACACATTGCAAACTAAAAGGACATGAAATAACGGAATGTTGGAAACTCCATGGGAAGCCAAATGAAAAGGCAAAAATCGCGACCGTTAACGATAGTGCGCCTGGGACACCGAGGTCCCAACCAACACAAATCACTAGCGCTGCGATTGCCAACGCTCCCGTTCATGACAACGCTATCCGTTTATACCATGCATCAGGGGGTGACTATGAATCAACCACCGTCCTCGCGCTTAAGACCCAGGACCTCCGGGAAGCTAATTTCTCAAATGACTGGATCATAGACTCTGGGGCATCGCGCATCATGACCTCACACCGTGAATGGTTCAGTCAATACACTGTGCTTTCACGCCCCATACAAGTCATTCTTGGGGACAACAGCTCCATCCCCGCAATTGGAGTCGGCCAGGTCAAAGTCCAAATGCGTGCCAACGGCGCGTGGACCACGGCATTGTTCCGAGACGTCCTGCACGTACCGGACTTAAACGGAAACCTGCTCTCAGTTTCACACCTAGCACGGCGTGGAGCGCAAGTCCGTTTCGAAGGGCAAACATGTGGTATTTATGACCAAAACCAACTAGTCTGCGAGGGGTCCTTACATGGCACATTGTATGTCATGTCCATTAAATCCCCCAAATCCGAGTCCGTGCGCATAGCCATGCTGGACCGTTTCCCCGCGGAAGGCGAACAACCACACGAGTTCGCCCTCACCGCTCGCACTACCTCCTCCAAAGCCTCACTGGACCTTTGGCACCGTCGTCTCGGTCACTTAGACCCTAACACGATAAACCGAATGCTAAAAAAGGGCATGGTGAAAGGAATGGAGATTGTGGGCAAAGGACTCACCACTGGGAAATGTATCCCTTGCCTCAAAGGGAAGCAAACCCGGGATGTAATCTTGAAGACGACCAACACACGCGCCGACGTTGTGCTTGGCCGCGTCTTCTCGGACATCTGCGGAAAGATGCCCACTCAAACTCGCCAGGGTTTTGAATACTTCATCACTTGGACAGATGATATGTCTAGGAAAGTGTTCGTCGGAGGACTGAAGTACAAGTCCGATGCTCTAGCACACCTCCAGGCATTCACCGCGCGTGCAGAAGTCGAAACCGGGCGACGCCTAAAGATCCTCCGCTCGGACGGAGGGGGCGAATATACTGGAGGGGAATCTCAATCATACCTAACCCAGAAAGGCATTCAGCTAGAACTCACCACCCCAGACACACCGGAACACAACGGCGTTGCAGAACGCATGAACCGGACCCTACTTGATAAGGTCCGGGCAATGCTTATCGATGCCGACCTTCCAGAGTCGTTCTGGATCGACGCGCTCGAATATGCGGCCCTCATTCACAATGTCACGCCAACTCGCGCACTCGACAACATGACCCCGGAAGAGGCATGGAGCGGGAACAAACCGAATGTCTCCCGACTCCGCGTTTTCGGCGCACAAGCCTTCGTCCACATCCCTAAGGACAAACGCACCAAACTTGAGGCTAGGTCACTGGTGTGTACATTCCTCGGATATGCACACCAAAGGAAGGCCTATAAATTAGTCCACCGCCCTACCCATCGCATCCTGGAGTCCCGCGATGTCGTATTCGATGAAGGGGGCCCCACACCACGCATCGAGCGTGTCACTCTCGAACACGACGACGCAGACGAAAGCGTTGACGATATTGAGGGAGACGATAGTGATCCGGAGGGGGCGCGAGACGCGGAACTGGTCTCCGACACCGAACCGCAGGGCGCTGAGGAGCACGAGCCCCCACAACCCGCCATCAGGCGATCCACCCGTATCACGCGCGCGCCCACACGCGACGATGACCCTAAATTCAGTACCACAACTTATGGACAGCGAAAGCGACGAAATGAACAAGGAAACTTGGCCCATACCGACATGGCCACAGACCCGAAATCATACGCTGAAGCCATGTCCCGCGCCGACGCGGCGGAATGGGAACTCGCGTGCGAAGATGAAAGACGCACCTTCGAAAATATGGGTGTCTTCGAAATCGTCCCGCGCCCAAAAAATCGAAAAGTAGTGGGCAGTAAATGGGTTTTCAAAATTAAACGAGGCCCAGACGGAAACATACTAAAATATAAAGCTCGCCTCGTCGCACAGGGCTTCACTCAAATCGAAGGCATTGACTTCGACGAGACGTTTGCGCCTGTAGCCAAAATGGCGTCCTTGCGCGCGATCCTTGCCATTGCCGCAGAAAACGATCTGGAGGTTCACCAGATGGATGTTAAATCAGCCTATCTAAATGGTGAACTGAAAGACGAAATATACATGGAACCACCCCCTGGATTCCATGTACCCAACGGCATGGCACTCCGTTTGCTAAAGGCCGTATATGGCACCAAGCAAGGAGGACGCGTCTGGTATGAGAATATCAGAGCGACGCTCGCCCACATGGGGTACACCCACACGGACGCGGATCACGCGGTCTTCATCCGAGAAACCCCGGGGAACTTATCATTTATAGCTCTCTATGTCGACGACATTACTATGGCATCTGAAAGTCCTAACTGCAATCGAGTCAGACAAAGAGGAACTAAAAAAACACTATGAGATGACGGACCTAGGTAACATTACCTGGATCCTAGGCATCCATGTCACGCGCGATCGCCAGGAAGGCTGGATCGCACTCTCCCAAGAGAAATATGTTGAGGAAATGCTGGAGCGCTTTGGGAAAGCAAACGTCAAACCCATCAGCACCCCAACACTCGCAAACGAACATCTATTAAAGGTGCACTCACCCGAGGTGGACGTCAAGTCCTATCAACGCGTGGTCGGTGCAATAATGTACCTCATGCTGGGAACACGACCTGACCTCGCGTACACCGTCGCCGCACTTGGACGGCACGCCTCTTGCCCAGGAAATGAGCACCATCGCGCACTTGAACGCGCGATCCGGTATATCCGGGGAACGAGCGATCACCGCCTCGTTTTCCAACGCGGACACAACACTCAGTCGACCTTGACTGGATATGTCGACGCGGACTGGGCCAGCGATGTGAACGATAGGAAGTCGACCTCGGGATTTGTCTTCATGTTGGCAGAAGGGGCCATAAGCTGGAGTTCTAAGAAACAAACGTCAGTGGCTCTCTCGAGCACGGAGGCGGAGTATATTGCGGCCGCGCATGCGGCGAAGGAAGCCATATGGCTGAGACGGCTACTCACCGAACTGGGACAAAACCTCCATCTCCCCACCACTCTCCACGTTGATAACCAATCCGCCATGGCCATTGCCAAGAACCCAGAGTTTCATGATCGCACCAAGCACATTGAGGTGCGACACCACTTCCTGCGCCAAAAGGTCGACGCGCGAGAGATCGATCTTGCATACACCCCAACCGAGGATCAAGTTGCTGATGTCTTGACGAAGGGACTCAGCAGGGAGAAACACGAGCGTTTCACGAAGGAAATGGGAGTGAACACACACCACCAGGGCTGAGGGGGCGTGTTGGACGTGCAGCCACCCGGTGGCGTGTGTACGGACAAAGCCGGACCGTACGTGTAAATATTCGAATTAGTTGTCGTTCGTTTTTTCCCTCAGTCTTTCACACACAAGACTGAGGTCAGTACCACACTCTCTTACTTCTTTTCTAGAACTAATACTGTACATAGCAAAGCTTCCTTTAGGTTAGATCACTAACTAAATACAGTCTTTCACACACAAGACTGAGCAAAGCTTCCTTTAGCTTCAACAGGTATATGGGTGTTGTACAGCCACTGAGGTGTCCCTGCACCACCTCCCACCATCATTCCAGTCTCCCATCCCCACAGTCTCAGTGTCAGCCTCCATCTTAGCCTTGCCCACACTTGTCAGTTCAGCATTGCCAGCCACCTTAGCATCTGTATTGCCAGCCTCTGCAGCATCACCATTGCCACCATTGCCAGCCAGTGCCATCTTTGCCTCAGCCCAGTCTACCATATCACCAGAATTGCCAGCCACCACCATCTCTACATTACCTGTGCTCATCAGTTCAGCATTGCTGGCCACCTTAGCACCCATATCACCAGCCTCTGCAGCATCACCATCACCACCATTGACAGCCACTGGTCCTCTTTTCCTCATCCATTGATGCCTCAGCTCAGTCCACCATATCACCAGAATTGCCAGCCACTGCCATATATATGTCTCCCATCCCCACAGTCTCAGCCTTAGCCCCTCCAGGAGTTCTCTTGGCACCTGCAGTTGCCCTCAGTCCAGAGTCACCTGCTGTGACTCTACCTTTGTCTCTGCCACTCAATGCCTTTCCTCCCTCCATGCCTCTTAGCTCCTTGTTGCTTCCATCTCCACTTCTTGAGTCCTCACTTCTCACATCTTCTGACTCAGCCACACCCACAATTCTGCCTTTTGCCACCATGCCACCACATCCAGCCAAACAAATTTACACACACTGCTGAGAAGAACACCTCAAAGACAAAGACAAAGGACATGATGCCACCTCAGAGAAGCAGAAACAACAGCAGCAACTGCAAGCAGTTCACCAATGCTGTCAGAACTCACTGTTGAACAATCCAGTTCAAGAGTGAGGAGAAAGCTTGGAGACAAGTCAGTAGATGTGTAAGATGGTGTGGGCAAGAAGGAGGGTCCAAAGCAGTAGCAAGTACCAAAGAGGTACTGTTACTGGTAGTACAGAGAAGTTATGCAGGGAGGAGGCCAGTGGATCAGAAGGGGGTGGTCCTAAAGGAGTACCCCTGGTAAAGAGAGTGCCACAAATCAAATGGACAGTCTTCAGACTGTCCACTACTTTATTGAGTGCTTATATACTACAAGGGAACTTCTAAATAGAGAACAAGTCATAATCTTGTTATCAAGCACAATAGGAGATGAGTAAGACATCAGAGAACACTTAGTGAGCATGCTCAGTCATGCTCAGTAAGCTGCTGAGTAAGGACCTTTAGTGTCCACATGTTCACTGTCTAGTACATGTGCATAGGGTTTTTCCAGCCTGGCTTGGCCTGAAAGCCCCAGCTTTGGCTTGGCCTGAGGCGGCTTTGGCTTACTAAAATCCCAGGCCAGGCCAAAGCCGTCAATTACGGCTTGGCTCCGGCTTGGCTTGGCCTGGGCCACGGCTTTTGTACGTAAATAAAATGTTGATTGTGCAGGTTGGCCGCCGATGATAGTATGGGAAGATACTAAGCTACTCAGACCAATACATTGTCTCCTCATAGTCGTCAATCAGTAGCCCATCCCACGAGAACTCTTCAACATCTGAGTCTCCCGAGTCCCCTCTGGCTGCCACATCGTCCAGCTCTTGGTCGCTAGTTTCCTCAGCTTCTGATATTGATGATGGTGCAGGTTCTCGGAAAAGTAAATCATGATGGATTGAGCACTTGATACACTGCAGGGCCTCCACAATGTCACCCTTGAGACGACTGCCTTGTTTTGATATTGTAATCCCACCCTGTGAGAACGTGCGTTCGCTAGAAATGGATGATGACATAATCGCCAGATAGTCCCACATGAGGGAGCCCCAAGCATGATGATAGCGCTGTGAGTTGTACTGTGAAGTTGTTTTAGTCACTTGTATGAGTATTCAATCCTGGAATGCTTACACCCCACCACTGGATTGCTGTCCAGCCTTCTGGAACTTGCTCGAGAACATCCATGTATGCATGGTAATCACGGAGCCATGGCTGTTGAGGGTCATCTGGTACATCCAACCCTGTGTCTGCTGCTGTGTCTTCATCATCATCGCTAAGCTCTCGAAGCAAAGCGCGAAGTCCCTTGTCCTTTCTTGATGGTGCGGATGGCCTCGTCATAGAATGACCGCTCAATCGTAGCCACCGCTCTTTGAACTAAGAGCAATTAGCACCTAGATGTAAAAGGGGACTTGAGTGTACCTCCTCCTCAACACATTTCAGTACATCGTTGTGGAGATCAGCGGACCATTGCTTCTTGAAATATCCCATCTTCTCCTTTGGGTTGAGAACTAGCAATATGTCAGTGATGGATGACAGGGCGAGGGCCAAAAGTCGTACTCATGGACATGATGTACACAAGAGACTCTGTAGTTTTCTCATAGTATTTTTCTCATAGTATTCGTCAACCTTCTCACATGCAGCACGAATGGCAGGGGCAAATGGCTCGTATTTTGGACGGTCGGCACGACTGGACCATGCTCTGTAAAGGGCTTCAAGTGCCGGAATGGCCAGATGAAGAGTTGGAACGACGGTGTGTCCATGCAAAGTTGATAAATTAAAGTTTGATAATTACCCCAAAAAAAAGGTCAAAGCTGCAGCTTGACGGCCTGGCTTTGGCTTTTCAAATCATGGGCCGGGCCAAAGCCGTCACGAAGCTGTCACTTTGGCCTGGCTTGGCCCAGGCCTATTTCGGCCTGGCTTGGCCCAGCTCACAGCCTGAAGCTGGGCCGGGCACAACCCTACATGTGCAAAGCACCTGATTTACTTGCTGTTAGTTAGATTAGGCCTGGTCTTTCTGAGACTTGGAGTATTTTGACAGAGGGGAGGTATTCCTTATAAGACCCCTTATAAGGTTCTATTAGGGGCCTTAGAGTTGACCCCAATACCCATATTAAGGTCTCTAGTGTTGCCTTATAGTTCATTCTAGGGTCATTAGAGTTAGTCTAATAATGTGTTCTAGGGTCTATAGTATCTTCATCAGCATCCCATATAAGGACCTTAGGGTTGTCCTGAAGGGTCTTTAGAGGGCCTTTAATATTGTCCTTTATTGTTAGATAGGTTGCCACCAAGTAGGGCTTGCTGTATGTTGATTGTGCCTAGAATCAATCACACCACAATGTGCACACAATATTGTGGACACCTCTACTCACCCCTTTTGGCCAT
>JAGFNK010000303.1:0-63993 GCA_025769875.1 Russula earlei | reverse complement strand
GGTGAAAACGTGTGGAGCACCTTTGTGGTGCAATGCGCTCCACCTCTGGGTTTGGAAGGACCCAGGACAAAATTTTGGACACCCCCCTTCGTGGGGGGATTTTAACATGTTTCAGGAATCTTAGTCTTGATCCCATGACTGTTCCACCAGCCCCTGATCGCTCATACTAAAAGTTAAAAAGTCAAAAAAAAAAACAAAAAAAATTTACTGTCTCAGATACAGATTGCAGCAAGAAAGTCCTAACTCATGGAGGACACCACAGAGCTCACCAAATGCAAGCTCAACGCCGTGGCTAAAGGCCACAAAGGCAACACTATGTACTTAACCCTCAAAAATTTACTTACTGTCTCATAAAAACTTACGATCAAGTATTTACAAATATTATACACACAGAATGTACTTAAAAGGGCTCGGAAAGTGAGCCACAATGAATCAAGAGAAAGGGAGACAGAGTCTCTCATCTTGCTATCCCAAACGCCTCTGCTGTCAAGACTCACTGTTGAACTATCCAGTCAAGAGCGAGGGGTAAGCTCGAAGACAAGTCGATAGACATCCAAGACGGTGTGGGCAAGAAGAAGAGTCCAAAGCAGTAACAAATACCAGAGAGGTATAGTTACTGGAAGAGTTGAGCAGGTACACAGGGAAGAGGCCAGAATGGTCACAAGGGGATGGTCCTTAAAGGAGTATCCCAGGGATAGAGAGTGCTGTAAACAAATGGACAGTCTGAGGACTGTCTGCTACTTTATTGAGCGCTTATATACTACAAGAGAACTGCTAAATAGGGAACAAGTCATAACCTTGTTATCAAGCACAATAGAGTGATGAGTAGGAAGTCGGAGTGCACTTACTGAGCATGCTCAGTCATGCTCTGTAAGCTGCTGAGTAAGAAGGCTTCTCTTGATGAGTAAGAGCCTTCACTGTCCACATGTTCACTGCTTTAGTGCATGTGCGCACACCTGATTCATTTTCTGTTAGTTAGTTTAGGGCTGGTCATTTGAGGACCTGTAGTCTGGTTTAGGGAATAGTGTTATCTTATAAGGCTCTTATATAGTTCTATTAGGGTCCTTAGAGTCAACCCTAATACTTCTATTAAGGTCCTTAGTATTGCCTTATAGTTCATTCTATAGTTATTAGAGTTGGTCTAATAACGCATTGTAGGGTCTTTGATACTAGGTTAGTGCCTATGTAGAGCACCTAGAGCCATCCTAAAGGGTCCTTAGGAAGGCCCTAATACTGTTCTTTATTGCTAGAAGGGTTGCCATTAAGTGGGGCTTGCTGTATGTCGATTGTGCCAAGAATCACTCGCGTGACAATGCGCGCGCGATATTGTGGACACCTCTACTCACCCCTTTTGCTCATGTGAACAGGGTGACACCATAGAGGCTGGGTTTCTCTCATAAGGAAGGGTCCTTCAAGGGCCCTCTCCGGAGAATGGTTCATGACATCTGCATGTCTCCTTCAGCTCCCGCTCTCATGCACTGATTGTTGCACCCTCGGACCTTCACCCAATTTCTTCACTATTGCTCACACGACAATGCATGTGTGATATTGTGGACATCTCTACTCACCCCTTTTGCCCATGTGAACAGGGTGGCACCATGGAGGCTGGGTTTCCTCTATTAAGTAAGGGTCCTTCAAGGGCTCCCTCTGGGAAACTGGTTCATGACAATATGCAAATCACAAGTGAATAAAAACTCATATTAAAAAAAAACCTATTAGTTTATCATATATGCCATGTCACTTATATCACACTTGTCACACCAGTCACTCTTGGAAAATCCCAAAATTCAAGTTCAAGTTCAAAGTTCAAGAATTCTCAGTTGGTATCATGGGCCTTAGGCCCCCCTTACTCAATTGTCTATATATCAACTAATTAAAATGAGAACAGAGAGTCAGGGTCGACCCCGAGCTGCCTCCATTTGGACGCTTTCGCTTACCAAGAATTCCCTTAAATGGATTCTTAAATTTACTAAGCAATGAAAAAATTCTTTCACCTGCAGCGTCTTCGTTTTACGACGCGCTTTCGTTTTTCTTTGCCGTCATTCGTTCTCTCCTTCCCCTCATGGCCTTCCCACTCTTTCTTCCCCAGGGTCCCAGGTCAACACTCCCAAGCTGCCAGCTTCCTCAAGTTTTCACTGGCTATTCTCAAGTTGTTCAAGTTTTCCCATGAGCCGTGGTTTCCGGTGTGTTTTTCGTTTCTTTTTTTTTCGCGCGCATCTCTCATCCTCTCACCCCTCTCCTTCCCATCACCCGTTTTCTTCCAAGAAGGCCCCTGACAAGCTCCTCTTCAACCTGCCCCCTCTCCTCCTGTATCACTGCAGTGGTGACGATGACCACGACTCGGGCATGGCCACAGCGATGTCGCGACGGCCACGAATCTTGAGCATGGCCCATGAGCCAATGTGATGATCTGGCCGCCGTGACGGCGACGTACCCATGGCCTTGACGACGGCATGGCTCCACTCACTCTTTCTCTCCCACCTTCTTGCCATCCCCTGCACCTCCATGCTGCGGCTGTGACGATGACGGCGACTCAGCCATGGCCATGGCGACCTCGCGACGGCCACGAATCGTGAGCATGGCCCATGGCCACTGTGACGATCTGGCCGCTGTGACGGCGACGTGCCCATGGCCGTGACGACGGCAGGCGAAGCTTTCTCTTGCTTGCTCTCCCACCCTCTCGCGTTCCCCTGCACTTTCATGCCCATTGTTTTGCACAAGCCTTCCAGCATGGGTGACCACTCCGAGCCAGGACCTCAAGCACACCCAGTGGCCATCAAAACCTCTCGCGCGATTCCGGTGCGCGTTTCATGTTCCTTTCGTTTTTTGATTCTTTTTTTCCGTCGCACTTTTTCTAACCCTTTCTCACAGTGACAGCACGTACATCGCCATGGCGATGACAGCCGTCAAGACGCTGAGGAGTGGTCCATGCGTGGGACACCCATTTCGTGCGATTTCACTCTGTCTCCTCAGCTCTAATTTGTGTCTTTCCCTGACCCCGAAAACCGTGCCAAGTTCGCCCGCTTTGCAAGCAGCGTTTTTCGCGCGTGACCATCGCATGTACTCTTTTTTTTGCTTTCTCTCCCTCTTTCCCTCCTTCCTGCCCTTCCCGCCTCGCTTCCTGCAAGACTAACAGCCAATGCCAGATGGTTCCTCAACCAGATTCTGTCTGTAACAGGTGCATGCGCGCGCGTTTTTTTCTGGCAATTTTTTTTCTTTCTCGACTTCCTATGCATCTCAATGCCCTCTGCCCTGCGAATCGACTCCAGCACACGTGGCGACTCCAGGCCAAGACCACTACAACACCCAACGGCCTTGAAAACAATCCTGCGTGACCACGAACTTGGTGCGCTTTGTTTTTTTTTTTTTACTCCCCTTCTCACAACAACAGAACGGCCAGGACCGCAATGATGACGCAGTCGTCAAGGCGCTCGCGAGGGTTCAATGGGTGTCTATGGGTTTATGTCGTGTTTTCCCGCGTGCGCGAGTTTCGCGCGTTAAGCTCTGTGCGTGCGTTATTGCTTTTGCTTTTGTTTTTTCTTTCATTTCATGCGAGTTCTCACTCAGATTTAGTTGCGAATCAAGGAACGCAAGTGCCGGTTCCAGCATGCAGGCCAGTGACAGCACAGCTATGGGCCACGGCGATAATACAGCCGTCAAGCTCGGCCTCAAGTGGTGCATGTGACAGGTGTTTTCCCGTGTCCATTGCGTGGCACCCGTGCGTCGTTCGTTTTCGTTTTCGCGGGTCCTTTCTCCTCTGCCTCGAATCTCTCACTGAGACCCAACCTGCCAGTTTCCATCATCCGGTGCGTTTTTTTTTCTTTCCATTTGGATTGCTCTTTCTGACCGGTTCTTACAGTGACACGGCACGGCGTACCGCCCGAGAGCGATGCACGGTGCTGCGACGGCACTTCGAATGTCAAGCACGCCTTATTGACGTCGTCGAATTCTCGAATGCTCAAGCGAGCGCGCGCTTCTCTCTTCCCCTTTTTCCTCTCCTCCGCCCTCTCCTCCACCCCACCCTCTCTGGACGTCCAAGACCGGTCAACGCCGCCCATGGGGTCAACGCCAGACCATGATCAAAATGGCCACTAGAACAATTCAGTGGAATCACGAACCCGGTGCGCGTTTTTCTTTTTTCTTTCACTTCTTCACACGCTCTCTCATCCTCTCCTTCCCAATACACAGTTCCCTGTTGGGCTTCAAGGCGATGTCCTTATGGCACTCACGGCAGCGCTCTCCCACCCAATGGCACCCATTCCCCTGCAGTGGTGACCATGACGACTCGGCCATGGATATGACTACCTCGCGATGGCCACGACCGCGTGCGTTTTTTCGTTTTCATTTCTATACGATTTTTGATATTTTCTTTTCCTCTCCAGCTCCTATACATGCCAGTTCCCGAGCGCGGCGTTCCTCTCCCCTCCCCTCTGCTCCGGTTGACCCACGCCGCCAAAAAGGGCCTCCTGTGAGCGACGGGTCAACGCATCGCATGGACGCGGCCATTTGCACGCCAAAATGGGCCGTTCTCACCGCTTTCAAATCCCTCGCGCGGCCCTGGCCAACGACGGTGGGGTGTGCATGAACCCCGAATGGCACACAACTGTGCTTCCCGTGCGCGACATTCTCGCGTTCTCGCGCGTTAGGGGTCGCGCGACCACGACGCATTCCGCATCCCTGTCCTGTCCTGTCCTCCGTCCTCCCCCTCCTCCCATCTCCTCTACCCAACTCCAGTGCGCGCGATGCGTTTTCGTTTCGCGGGCTCGGTGCATTTTTTAAAATTTCTACTCATTTGCTGCAAAACGCGAGGACGGCACCACAGTGGCCTGTACGCGTTTCCTTTTTTTTTTTTTTCCTTCTCGATTACTCTCGATTTCTCCTGTCATAGTAACAGCACGCCAGGTCCGCAACGATAATACCACCATCAAGCTCGGCCTCAAATGACAAGTCACTCGAATGTTCAACGATCTGCGATTATTGCGCTTGACCTGTTCCAGCTGGCTTTCTTTTCCCCGTGTGTGCGTGCTTTTTCCTTTTCTTTCCTGTTTCAGTTTTCTAAATACCCTCTTCCCTATCCTTAGTTTTCAGCCTCCTTCGACACGCGACCGGCCAATTCCCACACCCCGAGACCCTGATGGCACGTGACGGTTTCCCGCGCTTGCGATGTCACGTCGAGTTGTGTTTTCTTGGCCAGCTCTCAGCCCATTTCCTTCACAATGTGGATGTATCACACCAAATGCAATCCAGTTGACTATGTTACTTTCAGTGGATGTAATGATTTTTTATTTTCCATTGATAAATGATTTGAATCTATATCCCTTTAACTGGGCTGAGCTGTAGCACTATGGTTGGTTGAGTGATTAACATCAAAGACACATACTGATTGGCAGTTGACTTGGCCATATGAATTACTGTCTTTGATAGGATCATGGTGAGAGCTCTGTTTTTGGTTGAGATTTAGTATATTGATATGGATTGTTCTACTAGATGACATGAAGATTACACATTCACTCAAAAAGGGATTATACCCAGTAATGAGTGATACTAAAGGCATATTAGGGCCTTTTAGAAACAAAGTTTTGAACCCAAAGTGAAACATTTGAAACTCAAGGATTTTTCAGAGATCACCAATATAACTGCTAAAATGGGCCTTATAAGTAAACAGGATTACACATGATGATAATTGTGAGATTATGATATACCTCCTCTCCTTTATCCAAAAAAGGATTACACATGAAGAGATTGCTCATGGCCGCCGAAGGCGCACCCCTTGGGCGAAGCCCAAGCAAGCTTCAGCTTGTCAACTAATTAAAATGAGAACAGAGAGTCAGGGTCCACCCCGAGCTGCCTCCATTTGGACGCTTTTGCTTACCAAGAATTTCCTTAAATGGATCTTTAAGTTTACTAAGCAATGAAAAATTCTTTCAGCTGCGGCGTTTTCGTTTTACGAACGCGCATTCGTTTTTTTGTTCTGCCGTCCTTCCTCTCTCTGCCTTCCCTCTTCCTCTCTTTCCCCTTTCCTTCCCACTCTTCCTTCCCCAAGGTCCCAGTTCAAGACTCTCAAAACCCCGGTTTCCTCAAAATTTCACTGGCCTCATTGGAGTTTTCCTGCGAGCTGTTGTTTCCGCAGGTGCGTTTTTTGTTCGTTTTCATGCGTTCTCTCTCATCCTCTCCCTCTCCTTACTACCACTCAAGCTGCTTCCCACTCCCATATCCTGTGTCACTGCATTGATGACGATGACGATGACTCAGGCATGGCCATAGTGCCCTCGCGACGGCCATGAATCGTGAGCGTGGCCCATGGCCACTGTGACGATCTGGCCGCCATGACGGTGGTGTGCTCATGGCCATGACGACGGCACATTTGCCCTGGCGAAGCACTCCACCCACTGGCCCCCATTCCCCTCCTCTCACGACGATGACGACGACTCGGGCATGGCCATGGCGACCTCGCGATGGCCACGAATCATGAGCATGGCCCATGGCCACTGTGACGATCTGGCCGCCGTGATGGCGACGTGCCCATGGCCGTGATGATGGCACATCCACCCTGGCGAAATTTCTCTTGCTCTCCCATCATCACACATTCCATTGCACCTCAATGCCCACTGCTTCACAATCTCCTCCAGCACGCATGGCGACTCCAGTGCAAGACCAAAATGGCCATGAACACTATCCTGTGCAACCATGAACCCAGTGCGTTTGATCTTTTTTATTTTATTTTTTACTCGCTCTTTTAACCTCTTCTCACAGCAACAGAATGGCCTGCGCCACGGCGATGTCACAGCCATCAGAACGCTGAGGAGTGGAGCATGTGTGTGACACGCATTTCGTGCGTTTTCACCCTTTCTTTATTTTTTTTCCTCTGCCTCCTCAGCTCTACCTTGCGTCCTTCCCCGACCCTGAAAACCATGCAAAGTTTGCCCACTTTGCAAGCGGGGTTTTTTGTGCATGACCATTCCCGTGTTCGTGTTTGTACCCCATCTCACAGCAACGGCCCGGGCAGCACTGCGGTGATGACGCAGTCATCAAGGCAGTCAATGGGTGTCTCACCCTTTGAGTGCGTTTTCGTTCTTCCCCCTTCTTTTGTTGAAGCAGATGGGCGCAGGTTATGATAAGAGCGATAAGATCCTTAAGATCTATCAAAGATATTTCAGTTTGTGTAAGACAAAACTGTAAATCAGTAATACCTATCAAAGGATATCTACAACGCGTGATTAGATGTGATAGATAAGATAGGAAACAGTAAGTACTCACTTCAGTTTGTGTAAGACAAAACTGAAGCAATCTAGCTAATTGAGTGCCTCTTAAATACGCGAAAGCGTCTCTAAGCAAAGTAATCATAACTACCAACTTGTATCATAAAGGATCAGTCGTTAGTAGCTACCGATTGTCATCAATTAACTTATCATTGTAACATACGCAGGCTGCAGCATCTGAGCTGAGCCGGTCCGGGCTGATCCGACACGTGAGCGACGCGTGAGCCGAGAGCGCCCGGTCCGTGGGAGCCGACGTGTTAATGCGACTGGGCTGTGATTACATCAGACTGCCCAAAGCAGTGGTAATCTCAACATCCCCCCATGATTGATACAGTCGGTCGATGCGAGATAAGATCTGATCCAGTGACACAAAAGACTGGAGTCGCGTGTGGGCGTGCAGCGAAGTGGACTATCAGTGCGTAGACGTCCTGATAAGATAGGACTGCAAATGAATGAAAAGTGGGTGAGTCCAGAGACTGTGAGTCGAAAGACTCCAAAAGGAAGGGTGAACGCGTGTGGACGCGTATGAACGCACAGTCGAGAGACTGCAAGAGAAAGTGTGTGAATGCGTGTGAGCTTACAGTCGAGAGACTGCAAAGGAAGTGTGTAAACGCGTCCAGATGTGCACATAGAGGAGGCTTCCAATAGAACGCTGATATTGCCTAGTCTTCATAGGTGTTGCTTCTCCGGAGTGCTTGATCAACTGCGTTTCCGCGTCGGAACGGAGCGGAATGCGAAAGCGGAGCAGAAGTCTGCCATCCCGAGGTGAGACCTCCGAGATTACAGGAGTGGAGTGGAATCCGCCATCCCGAAGCAATCCGAGATGTACCTTGATTGATCGATGTCTGTGTTAGCCGAGCGATCACGTGAAATGCGGATCCCAAGGTATGACGCGATCTCGCCTAGATCTGTCAACTCGTAGCACGTAGACAAAGATAGATGTGTGAGGTGTATGCCCGCAGAGGTGGGCGTGGAAACTGTGAGAGTCGCCTAAGATAGTAACGTCATCGACACAGAGGATAATGATGAAATGATAAAATGATAATGCGATCCCCCCACGTCTTGGCGATGACATACCCGCATGAGAATGCGTGCGAGTGAACGTGAGCCACTAAGGACTCCATGAGAGCATAAATCCCATGTATGATAGGTCTGTGTAAGACCAGATAAGTGCTTTTGGTGTGATGAAACCTTGCGGTTGCTCCAAATGAATCTAATCTTCATCACCCAGTGAGCCGAAGAGGGACGCCGACTGGACGTCTTCGGATCTCCCAATCCTATAGCGTGATCAACGCTAATAAAGAGTCGCTAAGACTCGGACCTGGCTACTGGTGAGAAGGTTTCATCAACTACAATGCCTTCGACTTGGGTGAACCCCTATGCAATTAGAAGGGCGCGCGAAATCTCTTGACGGATTTGTGTGCTTAACACACCCATGCTGATAAGATCAATAAGATCATTGAGATCCCAGGTACCAGTTTACGCAAGTGCGCCGATCACATATGGATACGCGACTTGCCACCTGTCGGCAGATTCCGATAAAGGGGGCTTTCCCGATATGTAGCCTCTAGATCTATTCCGCTGTAGCCAAGCCGTATGCGACAAGCGCCCTCTCGGATCTGCGTGCGCAGTCCCTCCGAGATATTTCGGACGCGGACGCGAGCAAGACCCAGAATGTCTAAATGAGAGTGGATGCGGGGAACAGATGGAGTGTCCCGATGGTGCCGAGTGAGTTTGGCATGATGTACAGGCTGTGTGCGGTGAGGCGGAATGAGGGGATCTGGCTGTGTGATGCGGGGTAAGGTGAAGTGAGTGTGGTGTGTAGGGAGTCTAATGGGGTTTCCGGAGATGCACAATCAACCGGTTTGTGTGAATTTGGCATTGAGTATCACCGATCCTGTAAGGACCAAGAATTGTGCAGGCGGAGCAGTGTTAGTACAGTGACCCAAAAAACTGTTCAAATGTTTTGAACATTTTCATTGTATCAACCATATCTAAAGAACCACTGCAGCTAATAATATGTAACTAGGTTTTGTTTTCAAGCTCTACATCATAGCTTTGTAATGGTATACTTTATACAGCATAAGCATAATTATTTAGGAAGATATAAGGTGTGTTTGCTGGTGTACCCATTTGAACAGTTTTTGGCCTTGGTCAGTGAATTCATTATTTCTCAGTTTGAGATTCATATTCTTTTCCCAGAGGGCTAAAATTGAACATGGAGGTCATGTGACCTATAATAAACTCAAACCATGTGCAAATAAGCCAAAAACAGCTGCTTCTTCTTCACCAACAACATCATGAAGTCTCTTCTTCCTCATGAAGTCAACTACATCATCTCCCTTCTCCAGGCCAACCATTCAGTTCATAACATTGCCAAGGCAGCACACAGAAGCATTGGTTCAATCACCAACATTTGCCAGAAATACCTTCCTGATCTTCCAAAGTCCTCTGGAGGTCGTCCTTCCAAGCTCTCTAACCTTGACATCTGCTTTGCCACATGCCTTCTTAACTCTGGAGAAGCAGATACTGCTCCTCAGGTTGCTAGAAGGTTGGAGGTCATCAAAGAGTCCACTATCTCCAATCAGACCATTCGAAACTACCTTAACAAGGCAGGCTTGAAGGCAGTTACAAAGAAGAAGAGGCCTTACCTTAAACCAAGTCACTATAGGGCCAGAAAGGACTTTGCAGAAAAGTACCTATACTGGACTGTGGAGGACTGGAAGAGGGTAATTTGGTCAGATGAGACCAAATCAATCGTATGAGCTCAGATGGCAAGAAATGGGCTTGGAAAAAAAGAGGAGAGCACCTTTCTGAATGCCTTGTTCAGCTAACAGTCAAACATGGAGGAGGTTCCTTGATGTTGTGGGGCTGCATGTCTTGGGAAGGAGTTGGGCATGCAGCAAAGATTGATGGAAGGATGGATGCTGAACTTTATTGCAGCATTTTGGAGGATGAACTACTTGCATCTATCAAGTATTTCAAGAAGAAATGCAGAGATACCCTCTTTTAACAGGACAATGCCTCTATCCACAAGAGCAGGCTTGCCACATCTTGGTTCCAAGACCACAGAATTCAGGTCATGGACTGGCCAGCTCAATCCCCAGACCTCAATCCTATTGAGCATCTTTGGGCTCATCTCAAAAAGAGGCTTGCAGCTTATCCAACACCCCCTAAGGGAATCAATGAACTTTGGGAGCGCACACAGCTGGAATGGGAGGCCATTGATCAAATTGTTGTGCAGAATTTGATAGAAAGTATGCCTAGGAGGGTGGAAGAGGTGTTCAAAGCAAATGGAGGATACACAAACTACTAATTTTTGGCATATACCCTATTTAGATACTAAGGCAAAAAAACTGTTCAAATGGATACACTGGAAGAAATACCTTATATCTTCTTACATAATTATGTTCATAGTATATATAGTATTTTATTACAAAGCTATGATGTAGAGCTTTAAAACAAGCCCACTAACATGTTATCAACTGCAGTGGTTCTCTAGATATGGTTAATACAATGAAACTGTACAAAACATTTGAACAGTTTTTTGGGTCACTGTAGTACGTCGAATTCCAGCGTGTCACAACATCATGCGGCATGAGGCGCGGCTTGAGTCCGAGCTCCTTGCAACACTTGTGCCACTTTGGGAGAGTGATAGTTGTTGAGTGAATGACAGATGACGAAGCTATTGAATCAAGATCAGTGGTTACTCTGAGTCCCGGGGAACAACTAAGATAGTACATACCTTCATCACGATTTGACGAACAGTAGCTGTAGTTTCCATGATCTCTTCCTTCTTCTCCTCGTCTAGGTTCTCAAGTTCATCAATACCATCATCATCATTATCCTCATCCGGTACATCCGATCCGTCTTCATCTTCGTCCTCGTCCTCATCCTCATCTTCGTCTTTGTCCTCGTCTTCTTCATCGAGTGCACCATCTTCACCAACATCATCATTGTTATCGGATACGCCAGCTAATGCAGTGTTGAATGGGCTGACGAGGGCTTTGGCTGAGAGATGCAGAGTGTGATTGAAACAGCGGACACGGTTTTGTCCATCAAAAGAGTTCTCCATCATTGTGAGAGCTTTGGTCTGCGTGTCGTTCGCAGATCCATTGTCAGCGTTTATGGTCAGAATACAATCTTGGAGTCCAAATGTTTCGAGCATCTTCTGAAAGGCCTTTGCCAAAGCTATACCCGTATGAGATTCCGGAACCTCAATGATATTGAGTAAGAAAACTAGCATGGCACCTTGATGCTCAAGGTGTACAGTCCAGGCAACGAACGCACGGTGGTTGGTTGAAGTCCAACAATCGGTCGTGAAGTGAATGCGACCTGGGTGTTCTCGCAGTAGTTTGCTTATCCGTTCACGGCACTTGATGTATGCGGCCTTGACATCATGTCGAACCGTGTTTGGACATGGAACTTTACGGTTGGGTTGCCCTGGTCTTGAAAATATCGATGAGCTCAGGATCAGAGACAATTTGCAGAGGACGGTTGCATTCTGCCACCCATTTTGCAATGTGCGTGCTGTTCAACGTGTTTAGAATAGAGCATTTAGCTGATAATAAGTACTACTTACCGAAATTCTGTGTTTGTGTGTGCTTGATGCGAGTACGTGACAGGCCGCTGTCCTTGGCAGGCAAATGCTGCAAATATGTTGCCAGTGCGGCCTTCACTAGCAGCCTTGCCCTTCATAGCTGCATTCACTGCGTCCTCGCCAAAGCATCGGATGGCGTGGTGCTTGAGATTTGCAGTTGAAGATTTGTCGCCCTTATCTTGATAGCGCTGAACGCCTTTCGAGCCTGTCTTGCAATGTTTTGACAAACAGGTGAAGAAGTGGGAGACGCGGTTTTTGTGAATTTGAATAGAGATGTCGGGCTTGAAAAACGTGTAGATGGGGGACCGCCATGACTTCTTTGCGTCTTCTAGTGTCCAAGTAAGCAAAAGAGGTAAAAAATGATAATGAAACGACATATGTAGGTCTTTTTCAAGCTCCTCGTTATCTGATTCAATCTCGATAGCATCGCCAGTTGCGCCGTTGCTGCTGATACTCATATGATCATCCATCGTCAGTGCTTGCTCCACTTCTTGTTTGCTTTCAACGGGTGTGGAGGTGGCATTGGATGCCACATGCTTTGCGCACTTGAGAGGCTGGGTGATTGCCTTCGAGCCATTTGTGATGCTACGTTTGACTCCATGCTGGAGTGCCTTGGTGCTCGACTTGACTGCACTGGCAAAGGAAGAGGTTGATGCCAAAGTCTGAAGTGAAGAGTGCAATGACTTTGCTGAGGACTTTGACCCCAAATTGCGAGGCATGAGCAACAAGTGAGATGTTGAAAATATTTGCTCACCTTTATATGATCCAGCCAGATCTCGATGAACTGACCCTTCTGACCCGTGTCATACGACTTTGCAAACATGGCACTAAGTGCCGTCTTCACGTAAATGGAGGCGGCCGCTGAGTCCGAGTCACGCTCACCAGTTTTCTCATGATTGTGATCAACAATTGCTTCCATTTGGGCTGGTCCCAAGCCTGTGCAAGCTGTCACCCTGTGGCAGGAGACTCTTGAATAGTGCTTTCAATACCCATAAACCTGGCCGATAAGGGTGCGGTGTTGCGTGGGTGTGACAAATTTAAAACCGTACCTGTACCTGTGCCTACCTGTGACCAAATTGTCATGGTGTCACCCGTACCCGAGTCACACCTTAAACATCTCCATAGAAACCGGCTCCAGTACAGAGTTCGGTGAAAGGGATATTCCATGGCAGAGGACACCTGGGAACCCCTCTTGAACCTTAAAAATGCCCAAGATGCCATCACTATCTTTCATCTGCAACAACCCACCAAACTCTGCATTATCTCAACCGCTAACTCTGATCCCATAGAATCTCATCACTCTGATGAAACCCTAGATGACTTGGAACATCAATTCCAAGAACTTACGATACAACAATGTACTTTACTCCCTTGAATCAATTCACATAACCCCCCTTCCTATTCAGTCAATGATCCCACTATCCCTGACCATGGACACACCATTTTTGATATAGCCACCAGGGAACAACTCTTTTCTGGAATTCTCTCCCCTGGTGACTTCCATGGCTTTCAACTTCTTATGATGGACCCCCTTTTTTCAGAGTTTCATCTGTCCATACAAAGGGCAGTACTTATGGACTTAGCATGGAATCATATCATATGGTCAGTACCCATAAATACCCCCACTCCTTCCGAGTGGTCAGCCTGGCATCATGAACACGCTACTTCCACCTACAATACTCCCATGTTGTCCCCTGCTCCTAGCTCATCCCCTCTACCTATTCTCATCCCTTCCCCCACCATCAAACAAGAACCCCTCTCACCCGAAGTTATCCAACACATCATTGACCAACGCACCTTCATTGTCCTGGACGAGGCCGAGCTCCAGGACTTTACTGCCACCCTCAACCCACTCACCTTCTGAGAAGGAACACCCTCGCCAACCCCAACTGAAGCAGACCCCACTCACCCTGGCCCCCCTTGGTTTGTTTACGAACCTTACACACATATTCCCCCTTTTTACATTAATGTTAATGGGCGATGATGCCTACTACCATACTTACGCATTGCTTTGTACAATGATGAACCCATGCTTCTAGGAACTATGGGTTGAGGAGAACCTGCTTATGGAGAAAAGCTCATCACCCGACCCGTTGTCTCTGCCCCCCATCCTTCCACCACTGCCTCTGACCTCCACCTCTTAATTGAGGACCACCCTTTCCACTTTGATGTTGCTCAGGCTCTTGAAAACCTCCACGACCCTGGTGCTCTTGCCAATGTCTACCACCTCTGTGTCAGTTCATTTTTAGAGGGCAAGTGCATCTCTATCCAAGGGGCCCTAAATGTCCTTCAAGGACAACTTGCTGATCAACTCCATGAGATCCAGTCTCACACCAAAGAAACCACTGCCATCCACAGCCGCCTCCAAGCCAACAACACCTCCATCTGAGTTTGTCACCAACTCGATAACCTGATGACTGATGGGGGTCTCACCCGCAGTACTGGGCCATATTACTCACTGGCAGGGAGCTACGACAAGATTGAGGAATCAAAAGAACCACCCGCTCCCTCCTCTCCTCCACTACCCACTTTCCCCCCTCTCTCTCTGACCCCCCCCCCTTGAATACCTCCCCTGTGTTGTTGACAAGTCCCAAAACGATGTCCCTATAGGATCACCCTCCCACTTCCCTCAAATGCTCTCCAATGATGCTAGTACTCCCAACACCCCTCTCACCCCTGCACGTATGACCAAAGCGCAGCGTCATCAACTTCAAAAGTGACAACATGTTTGCAAACACTGTAACACCAGAGGGCACTGGAACAAGGACTGTAACAGACCTCACACCAACTGTAGCAGTCAAGTGGATTGTATCCTCAGAAGAACTCACCAAAGTTACAGAGGTTTCTGCCCCAGGGCAATGGGGTCCCAGAACCCAGTGGCCAGAGGTTGAAGGTGATGAACTCTGTGAGTCGGGTCCCTGAAACTGATTAGTTCAGAGAACTAAGCATGGAGGGGGCATGATGTCATGAATTACCCCCTTGTCGGTTTGTCTCTATCCTCTTCTGATATTGTTTTACTTCTACTATTGTTCTTCTCTGTCACCCTTGTCCCCTTGGTTACTGTCATGAACCATTCTCCGGAGAGGGCCCTTGAAGGACCCTTCCTTATAGGAGGAAACCTGGTCTCTATGGTGTCACCCTGTTCACACGAGCAAAAGGGGTGAGTAGAGGTGTCCACAATATCGCGCGCGCATTGTTGCGCGAGCGATTCTCGGCACAATCGACATACAGCAAGCCCCACTTAAAGGCAACCCTTCTAGCAACAAAAGACAGTATTAGGGCCTTCCTAAGGACCCTTTGGAACGACCCTAGGAGCTCTACAATAGGCTCTAACCTAGTATCAAAGGCCCTACAACGCGTTATTAGACCAACTCTAATAACCATAGAATGAACTATGAGGCAATACTAAGGACCTTAATAGAAGTATTAGGGTCGACTCTAAGGACCCTAATAGAACTATATAAGGGCCTTATAAGATGACACTATCCCCTAACCAAACTACAAGTCCTCAAATGACCGGCCCTAAACTAACTAACAGGAAATGAATCAGGTGCTTACACGTGCACTAAAGCAGTGAACACGTGGACAATGGAAGCTCTTACTCATCAAGAAAGAGTCTTCTTACTCAGCAGCTTACTGAGCATGACCGAGCATGCTCAGTAAGCGTCCTCCGACTTCTTACTCATCACTCTATTGTGCTTGATAACAAGGTTATGACTTGTCCCCAATTTAGCAGTTCTCTTGTAGTATATAAGCGCTCAATAAAGTAGCGGACAGTCTTCAGACTGTCCATTTGTTTACGGCACTCTCCATCCCTGGGATACTCCTTTAAGGACCGTCCCCTTGTGATTATCCTGGCTCCTTCCCTGCGTGATTGCTCTACTCTCACAGTAACAGTACCTCTCTGGTATCTGTTACTACTCTGGACTCTACTCCTTGCCCACGTGGTCTTGGACGTTTATCGACTTGTCTTTGAGCTTATCCCTCACTCTTGAACTGGATAGTTCAACAGTGAGTCTTGACAGTTACTGTCTCATCCCTTGATGGTGATGGTCCCTTATTGTTTCACTTGTAGTGTGTGTTTCATCTATTGTTCGAGTTCCTTTTGCTATTGGCTCACCTTTATCTATTGTTCCACATATAGTACTGTATAGCCTCACTAGATACAGTATTTAAGTGCCCATAAAAGCTGGGGAATGCCCCAAGCTTAGCTTTGTCCCATTACCTGTCGCATCCCTTGCCCTGCATACTCTCTCAATCACAACTTGCTTGTGCTGGCCTATACTCTGCTTGATCTGAGCACACCTCAAGGAACCCTTGTGTTCCTCTTCCTCCTCTGCCTCTCTCTCATCGTCCTCCTCTCTGTGAAACCAGAAGATTGACTCTGTCTGTGGGCTGAGTCATTGTCTGACTTAGTCTTGAAACGCTAAACCTTTGATCCGGTCTCTTTGAGCTGGTCCCACTGAACCCTTGAACCAAGTCACAGGGACTTGGCCCCACTGAACCCTGAGCTAATGCTCTCATGGCTGCAACGCCATAACAGTAACCCACCATGTGCCAGCCACATGGCCACTCAGCCACTAAGTCCCGAAACACTGGAAGGACTTCTAGACCTCCTAGAACAATCCACATGATGTCATAAAGTACCACTGACATCATGGCTGACTGAGCAACTCCACTATGACCTCATATGCTCACTAAGCACTCCACAAGTGATATCATTATGATGTCATTGCTCCACAGTCTCCCTAATCATCCTGAGTCACCTACAGGTATGACACAATGAGTTTATGCCCCTTGAATCCAATTGGAGTGGTCCAAAGAGTCTGAGTTATTTTCTGTAGTTTGTACTCAGACTTGTAATTAGTATATAAGCCCCAATGTAGCATGGCAGTCATCAGACTGTCCATTTGTGATACTCTCATCCTCCTGGGTACTCCCCCATGACTGCTCAGTTTAAAGACTTCCCACACTCCCAAGGTACTTTTCAATGACTGCCTTGTTTAAAGTCCCTTTGCTGCACCAGCCTCCGGTCTTTGCCTCTGCCTCTTGCAACACATACCAGTACCCATCTGGTACCTCCTTGTCATCTGGCTTGTCCTCTTGTTCAACACTGTCTATGCCGCATACTGTCTGTTCTGACTTTGCAACTCACTGTTGAACAATCCAGTTCAAGAGCAAGGAATAAGCTCAAAGATGAGTCAATAGACGTCCAAGACAGCGTGAGCAAGGAGTGGGGTCCAAAGCAGTACCAAGTACCAGAGGGGTATGGTTACTGGTAGTAACGAGAAGTTACACAGGGAAAAGGCCAGAATGAACACAAGGGGATGGTCCTTAGAGGAGTATCCCAGGGGTAGAGAGTGCCATAAACAAATGGACAGTCTGGAGACTGTCTAGTACTTTATTGAATGCTTATATACTACAAGAAAGCTACTAAATAAAGGATGTGTTGTAACCTTGTTATCAATCACAATAGCTGGATGAGTAAGGCACCCAGGAGTGCTTGGTAAGCATGCTCAGTCATGCTTAGTAACCTTCTGAGTAAGGAGGCCTTCAGTGATGAGTAATAGTTCTTGGAGTTCATGTGATTGTCGTGTGAACTTCAAGGTCTGTTTGCTGTACTTCAGGCTTACTAATACAGTTAGTAAACCTTGTCAACTCTTCTCTGGAGACCAGGGCACATGGGTCTCCTTTTTAGGAGTCTCCAGGTTGAGTGTTCATTTCATGTGTTGAGTGGTTATATGGGTTGAACCACTTTACTGTAGTAAAGACTGGGTAGCTCAATGGCCATGAGTGTCCGGTCTGGTCAGTTAGAGGTCCTGGGTTCTGTCAAGACACGTACTGCTGATCACTAAGGACTCAGGAGCAGGTGGGCAAGGGTTGGAACAGACAGTACACGGCATAAACAGCGTTGAACAGGAGGACGAGCCAAATGACTAGGAGATACCAGATGGGGACTGGTATGTGTTGCAGAAGGCAGAGGCGAAGAGTAGAGGCCAGTGCAGCGAGGGGCTTTAAACAAGGCGGTTGTTGAAGAGTACCTTGAAGACGAGGGAGGACTTTAGACTGAGCGGTTGCAGGGGAGTACCCAGGAAGATGAGAGAATCACAAATGGACAGTCTGATGACTGCCATGCTTCATTGGGGCTTATATACAGTGTACAGGGTCGATTACAAAGAACTGGAACTATTCTAGACCCTTTGGTACCATCCAATAGGACTACAGAGGCATAAACTTGATTGTGTCAAGTTTCAGCCTTACTGAGCGCATTACTGATCATTGTGGAGCGATGACATCATTATGATGTCACTGTGGAGTGCTTAGTGAGCCTATGAGGTCACTGTGGAGTCACTCGGTCAGCCATGATGTCATTGGAGCCTTAATGACATCAGATGAGTTATGCAACAGCTTCTAAGAGTTTGTGCCACTGTTTTGGGTTCTTGGTGGCTGGGTGACCATGTGGCTGCCACGCGATGATTACCCGATTAGGAATCGGGTGCCTGGTTGTGTTATAATGCCTTTGCAATAGCGATATCATGTACCGCAGGAGGGGTAGCCCAGGAAATGGAAGGGAGTTGGCAATGCGAAATGAGAGAGGTCTCTCTTGAGTGAAATAGGACAATCTATGGCCAGGACCTGGCCTTGGTTCATAACATTCATCCCCTCTTTATAGACTTGTTGCTCCTGCAACAGTAGGGACTTGTTTCTTTGGAAGGTGGAGTAGTTTGCATATGAAAAGTTGAAGTCTGTTCGTCCATGGGGAGTTCTCTCTTGTTCTATGGATTGCTTTGGGGATAGCTGTGGTTGATTGAGTGCATGTGATCGCAGGGGTTCTCTGAAAAGTTCTTTGGTAACAAGGATAAAGGTAGTCGTCAATGGAGGTCATGATGAGAGTTGTTGGTTTAGGGGTTACTCCTGGTGGGAATCATTTTAAGTGCCTTCAGATATTTCCAATGGAAGTCTTTAATGAGTAATTGCACTTTTGATAGGTTAGATGCTGGTTCCCAAGTATTTTCTGCAGCAGTGTATCCTTTCCATTTAACTAGGTATTGGATCCCTTTGCGGTTTGGGGAGAGCCGAGAGTTTAAGATCTGTTCTACTTCATATTGTTCTTCTCCTTTGACTAGTATTGGTGGCGGGTTTGAGAAGTTAGGACTGTGGGCAATGGTTTCTTTGTAAGGTTTAATCAGGGAGTGGTGAAAAACTGGGTGTATCTTCCAGGATTTTGGTAGCTCGAGGCAAACGTTTACTGGATAGGCAGTGATGACTTTGAATGGTCCATAGCGTTGAGGGGCTAGTTTTTCTTTTGGGTGAGTGGTTTGTAGATTTGTGGCTTCCAACCATACTTGATCCCCTTCTTTAAAACAAAATGTGGAGGATTGAGGTCCTGATTGCTTCATGATCTCAGTTGCTTGGTTCAGGGAGGCAGCTACTTCTTCTCTGAGCTGGTTTAGTCTTGTTAGTCTTTCTTGGATTGAAGGGAACTTTGATATAAAGGCAAGGGGTGGAGCAAATGTTGGGTTAAAGCCATACCAGACCTTGAAAGGGGGTTTGTTTGTAGCACTGTGTTGTCTGGCATTATGTGCAAACTCCATAAAGGGAATCAGTTCTGCCCAATTGTCTGCTTGGTGGTTGCAAAATATTCGTAGGTATTGTTCAAGTTCTTGGTTACTGTCATTTTCACGTGACCTTGCACTTGCCATTTTTGGATGTCATTTCAAGTGCGAAATTAAAACTGCTATATCTCAACAGTTTCTCAACAGATTGCCTTGAACTTTTGCCAGTAGAACCTTATATACTAATCCTAGGTGCAGCGAAAATATGGGAGTCTAATATTCAGTTCTTGAGATGTCAATTTTCGGGTGCTGACATGAGTGCAAAACTTTGAACTGCCATATCTCAACTGTTTCTCAACAGATTTACTTGAAACTTTGACAGTGGGATCTCATGTCCTGTATCTAGGTGCAGCCCAAGAGTTGGGGCATAATTATCAGTTCTTGAAGTTTTGATTTTTGGGTGCAATCTGAGTGTGAAATTTCGAACTGCCATATCTCAACCATTTCTTAATAGATTGCCTTGAAACCTGGAAAGTAGAACCTTATATACTGTATCTAGGTGCAACTAAAATATGGGAGCCTAATATTCAGTTCTTGAAGTTTCGAATTTTGGGTGCCAATCTGCATGCAAAATTTCGAACAGCCATATCTCAACTATTTCTCAATGGATTGCCTTGAAACTTGGACATCAGAACCTCATGTACTGTATCTAGAGGCAGCCAAATAATTGGGTTTCATTTCACATTGTGGGGTGCCGACCCCAAGCATGATAAGATTACATTTGCACTATAGCTGAAAACATGACATGATACAACTATTTACAACTGTAGCGCATGAGAAGGGCACGCTTGAGGTGTTCATGGGAGGTAGTGATTGCTATCGTGTGTGAATGTGCGAGGAGCAGCACATAAGGAAAGTTGGGCTTAAGGCATGAGGATACGATGAAGCGGAAGTGGGAGCCTGTCAGGAGACGTGGATCTAGGAAGGTGCAGAAGCGGATGGGAGAGGGTGGGTAAATCAGGATGGTCTTGTTTGTATGCACCAAGACATCTGAACAAGGCCATCAGGAGCAGGTCCACCATGCGATCGGAGAGCATGGGGGACATATATGCACATTTGTATTTATTGGAGGGCCAGAGCTTGGTCAGCTTGTCCACTCAGGTTGCAAATGAAGAGTTGGGCCATCCGTCCATGACTTGGCAGAAGCAGCGGTGGTGGGACATCAAAGGAGGAGGCAAGGGCGATCAAGATGCGAGATGTGAGATGCGAGATGCAAGATGCAAGAAGAATGTGTCTGTGAGCGAAGTATGGCATCATTGAAATGAGTGGGGAAAGTGCCCACGGCTTCGTGCTTGAGGCTGAGGTCGTGTTCCAAAGTAGGGTCAACAAAGCTGAGGGACATCATGTTCAGTCGCATTGGTACCAGAGAGAGGATGTTGGACGATGACTTTGACAGCATCTGGATAAACTGCCCCAATGCACGTAAAGATGATGTCAGTTGCAGAATTGATGAGCAGAGCAAAGACAAAGTCTGCAGCGAACAAGACCAGGAGGTATTGATAGACAAGGTGATGATCAACATGTGCAGGAAGAGAGAACAACAGTTCCCATAGCACGTCTTTGTTTTGTTCATCTGCGGGGGCAGTCAGGACAGAGTGAGGCGATAGACAAAGACAAAGGCGAGGAGCATGGCTTGCCTTGTTTCGAGCCACAGGTGTGGTCAACTTGTCTTCCTTGGCGTCCATCAGACTGGGAGGTGGTGATTGATGATTTGAAAAGTCGAGGTGCAAGAGGAACAGTTGCAGTGTGAGTGAAATAGAGACCGGGAAGCAAGTGTCTACACCATCGGAATGCAAGGTATAGAGCGAGTCTGACTGAGAGAGAATAAATTGAAACGATGATGCGAGGTGTGCGTTGGGGCAGCAACTGCGATCACGCATGAATGGGCGAGGTGAGGCGAAGCAATGGTGGGCTGTGAGCCCTCATATACAGCGGTGGAGAACGATGGCAAACAATTGAGGGGTGGCTCGGTAGGTCAGAGTGACGTGGTGAGCGACAGTGGGCTGCTGTTGGGCACCTTTTGGCATTGTCGTGCATGACACCGCATTTGTGCACAACATTCCTCACGCTTCCGCTTTGCTGCTATGCTGGAGAAACAATCACACTTATATATACCAAAGTTGTAAGGAGGGACAAGAGCAAGTTGCAATGTGATGATAAGTAGGAGATCAGCCAACCATTGAAAAGCTTCTGGTGTTCACAAGAACCATGTCCTCTTCCGCATATTGAATCAATAAATCAGCTGTGCCCTTCCCAATATTGAGCCACCTTGATAGTTTCTCCACATCCATACGGTCTCCAACAAGCTGGTTGATGTGACGATAACCCTCTTCATGAAATGTGTCCTGCATACTGTGTTAAGATCTGACTGATCTTATTCCTACTCTTTGTGAAAGAGTTGCTTGATATAGTTCAAGCACTAACCTTCGTATCCTTTGATATTATCTCAGGAAGAATAGGTGTAAGAGAAGAGAGGGACCTCTTTCACTTAGAGTGATCTATATAGTTTGTTTTAGATTTGTTGACAAGATAATTGTGTCTTGTAGAAGAGAGTAAGTCGAGCATAAGGCTTGACTTCTTAGTAGTACAGACTATTTATACGATATCTCAACAACTCCTGATCTGATTCGTATGAAACTCAGGGTGCACATAGCTGGGAACCAGTAGTATCCAAATATGTAAAGGCACAATTTGAGAATGTCAGAAATGACTCATGTGTGAGTCATTCTTTCCTAGTATCTGTCATCATTTGGTAAGTAGTGAGTCAGCTATTACCAATCAGTCAGTAAGCAGATCAGTAAGCGATCACTAAGACAAATGAATAAGCGTATGTGAGTAAATGGAAATGAGTCATCAGAGCATAGGCAGATAGACGAGCACAAGGAAGCACAAGAATCCTAACATACTGACTGAAATTGTCCCCTTTACGATCAGGGTGCATGTCACAGTACACAAGCCAAGTGCCTATCTTTGGGACCTCAATCTTCACCGGAACAGGGTTTGGGAGAATTTGTTGAGATAAAGAGTAGCCAAGGTGTTGACGCGTTGGCCCAAACTGTCTGGGCGGCCCACAGGCCCGGACCACATAAGCATTTCAGCTAAGTTGCTGAAACGCGTATGATAACAAAATTGATAGTATGATCTAAGACAATTGGTAGCTAGCACATAGCGATTGTGAAAACAATTTGATAGTTACTACAGAAAAAATAATTAGGGACGCTCTCAGATACTTAAGAGCGTTGTACATACAGTAGATACTTCAGTTTCGTCTCACAGAAACTGAAGTAAGTACTTACTATCTCATGATGTTATCAGTAGCTGATTACGTGTTGTAGTATCATTTTTATTAGGTAAATATGACACAATAGTTTCATCTCACAGAAACTGAATATCATTTTTATTAGATCTACTATGATCTAATCTTCCTTATCACTGCGCGATTCAACAGGTTATGGGCCCTGCCCACTAGCAAATTCCCAAGACAGAAATCCACACACAAGCTCACACAGTCTATCGACACATTCTCTCTCCTTCACAGGCCACTGTTCATCAGAATGACACCCCACACTTTCAGTACTTGGATCAAAATTTTGACCCACGCATCAGGGGTACTGATCAGATTTCTAACATCTGGTACGCATATTTGCTCCACTTGCCCAGATTGGTTTTATCACCTCATTTACCTAATCGAATCACATGGCACCCTCAATTTTTACGTTCCCACCTGGAGTCACAATGGAGATCTTCAATGGATCTAATTGGTCCACTTGGTCTTCATGCATACTCGCTGTTTGCTGAATGAATGGATTTAGGCATCATATCACGGATTCCCTGCCGTCCCCTCCAGACACAGCTTGGGACTTGGAGGAGCAGGTCCTTCTTGGAGTTTTCAAAGTCTATGTGCAGAAAGACATCTTGCTGGCAGTTTCCGATGATACTAAGTTCAAATTGTGCAAAGACAAATGGGAGGAACTAAAGTGCACGTATGGAGGTGTGGGGTCTATGTCCGCCTTCAATAGCTGGGTCTCCCTGACGGGCACGGCCCTGGACAACTCGACTCCAATGCTTCCGCAATTACAGAAACTTAATGATGCGCGGAACACTCTCCAAAACAATGATATGAAGATTTCTGATCTTCAATTTAGCTTCATTCTGATCAAAGTGTTACCCAACACTTACTCGGCTGTTGCCTCGACTATTCTCGTGGCTGGCGCTCCGAAAGATCTTTCCCTGCAAACGATCCAGGAACGGATCCTCAATGAGGAAGGTTGCCAGGCCGGCCCCTCTGCGTCCCTCAATAAAGTCGCTCCAGTAAAGAAGGACAAAGACAAGTCCAAAATAAAGTGTTACTATTGTCAGAAACTCGGACACAAGTCACTGGAGTGCAGGAAGAAAAAGAAGGATGAGGAGGAGAAGGCGAAGAAAGGACAGGGGGCTGCAGGAGGTGCTCAGATGTCCAAAGTCAACGTGCACATAGTGGAGACTACTGCCACTATTACTGAAGTATCGGATGATGATAATGAAATACGTGTTTCTCTCTACACGACAGCCCGATCCCGTTGGATGGTCGATTCCGGAGTGACTCATCATATTACACCATTCCGCTCCGACTTCATTTCTTGGGCTCCAGCGTCCAGATCTGTTAGTCTTGGAGGTCATGCTGTCATCTCACAGATTGGGACTGGATCGGTTTCTGTCAGGCCGTCAGGAGGAACTGGGCATGTTCAATTGACCCTTTCAGATGTTATGCATGTTCCGGAAGCCGACGCGTGGTACTTCTCGGTGTCAGCGCTGCTCCGGAAAGGGGGTCAAATAACATTCACTAAAGATGGCTTCCAGATCCACATCAAAGATTGGAAGATTGCGCAAGGGTACATGGAGAATAATCTATTCTGGTTTGACCTATCCATTCCATCCCTACACGCACAGAGCAGTGCACTATCACTCAACATCTGGCATCAGCGGATGGGACATATGTCCCAGAATGCACTCATATGTTACAGCGATTCCGTTAATGGAATTTTGCTTAGCTCAACCAACAAGGATCTCGCCCCTTGCCCAGGGTGTCAACTCAGCAAGCAGCCAAGACTTCCTTTCTTGGGTTCCTCTAAATGCTCAGAATGGAGATTGCAAATTGTACACAGCAATCTAGCCGGTCCGATGTAGGTCTGGTCTATCCAGGGTGCAAGTTACTTCACGACATTTATCAACAACTACTCCCGCTTTGGAGTAGTGTATTTCCTTGAAACAAAAGATCAGTGTGCAGACGCCTTCAAGAAATATATGGCTTGGGCTGAAAATCAAACAAGTGAGACAGTTAAGGCTTTGCACTTGGATCATGGTGGAGAATACATGTTGGGCGCCCTTAGATCGGTGCTAATGCAGAAGGGGATCGAGCACAAATTAACGATGCCGGGTTCCCCACAACAGAACGGATTAGCGGAGCGATGGAACCAGACCCTGGAAGACAAGATGCACACCATGATACACAGCACCGGTCTTACTCTCAGGTTTTGGGAACTGGCTACTGATGCTGCAGTTCACATTCACAATCGCATGCCCACTCGCATTCTTGGTTGGCGTACCCCTCATGAATTGTGGGACTCCGGACACATCCCAGATGTCTCTTACTTCCGAGTTTTCGGATGCAGGGCATATGTACATGTCCCTGATGCTAAGCAGAAGAAGCTCAATCCCAAGGCAATTGAAATGACATTCGTTGGCTATGAATCAGGATCTAAAGGCTACCGCCTATGGAATCCAGCCACCCAGAAAATAGTACTTTCGCGTGATGTAACATTCAATGAAGTGTTCTTCCCAGCAAAGGCAAGCGGTGGACCGTCTGCCTTGCCCATACCACCCCTGGTCCCTGCCAGACCTATTACATTTTCCCTCCTGGAACCTGTCCCACACCAACTGGATGGCCATGCGCCTCCGGAGACCCCTGCAAATCTTGCGGCGACACCTCAGAATGTTTCAGTGTACCATACTCCCCCATCCCGCATTCCTATCCCGACCCCTCCAGCACCTCCGTGACCCACCTTCATGACGCATCCACCCTCGCCTTGTAGACTCAGGGCTAACCCATGTCCAAACCCAAGATATTTTGGTGAGGACAACACGGAACGTCCAGCTAGGAGAGGTCGCGTATCACATATGGCCCTGTTAGCGACTGCTGAGGCGCTAAACCCTGTATCTTATCGGGAAGCAATGGAGTCGGACTCAGCCAATGATTGAAAAGCCGCTTGTCAGTATGAGATAGACGCGCTTGCCAAAAATGGTACTTGGGAACTAGTTGATCTACCGCTGGGCCGTAAGGCCATGAAATCAAGATGGGTATTTGCATGCAAATCAGATGGCTGATTTCGCACGTGCGTTGTAGCCAAGGGGTTTACACAAATTGAAGGACTTGATTACAGTGACACCTTCTCTCCAGTAGCGAGATTTGAGTCTTTGTGACTCTTGTTAGCATTGGCCGCGCTAGAGGATTGGGAGATCCACCAGATGGATGTCAAGTCGGCGTTCCTGAATGGGCTACTGGACAAAGAGATTTACATGGAGCAACCACAAGGATTCACTGTTCCAGAGACATCACACTAAGTTTGCCGCCTGAAGAAGGTGATCTACGGTCTCAAACAAGCTTCGAGCACATGGAACCTGCAGTTTCATGGGGTTCTCATTGAGCTCAGCTTCACGTGCACACATTCTGATGCTGGCATCTATCATCGCCAAGATGCGGGGGGATCCACTATCATTATCATCCTCTATGTTGATGATATCACAATCTTAAGCGACTCGCATGCGCAGATCACTGGCATCAAACAATCACTGTCTACATGCTATGAGATGACTGATCTAGGCGAGATTGAGTCCTATCTTGGGATCCATGTAATGCGCGATTGCTCGGCTAAAGTGTTAGACATTGACCAATCTAGGTACATCTTGGAGATCATTAATCGCTTCGGGATGGTGGATTCCAATCTGGTCCACACCCCACTTCTGTCTGGCACAGAAATACATCTGGTTAAGCATACTGGACAGGCAATGCCTTCAGAAATAAAGTACTACCAGAGAATAATTGGCAGCCTCCTGTATGTGCAAATCGGAACGCGTCCAGACATCTCCTTTGCAGTCTTGCATCTTGCACAGTATTCCAGCAATCCATCAGCACAGCACCTATGCCTTGCAAAATATGTGCTATCTTATCTTAACAGCACAGCCCAACTAAAGCTACATTATGATGGCGCATGAGGCATTGGACTGCACGGATACTCCAATTCTAGTCTTGGAGATGACACAGATGACTTTCACTCCACTTCAGGCTATGTATTCTTGCTATCTGGAGCTGCGATTTCCTGGTCATCGCATAAACAGAAGACCATCGCCCAGAGCACCACTCAAGCCGAGTATATGGCCCTAGCCGATGCAGCTAATCAAGCCGCATGGTATTGGAGCTTCTTCTCCAAAATTGGCTACAATATCACTGATCCAATTCTGCTCCATGGTGATAACAAAGGCGCTGTAGATCTTGCGCTTAATCCCGTCACTGGAAGAAGATCAGAACATATCCCCATAAAGCATCATGCAATCAGACAGTACATTGAGGATGGACTGATTGATCTAGTCAGAACGCCCACAGCAGAGATGCTTGCTGATGGTTTAACCAAGCCGCACGCTCATGTGTTGCTTCAGACTTTCATCACTGGATTAGGTCTCATCTGATCTAATCTACTGACTGTCTAGATCATGGGGGGATGTTGAGATAAAGAGTAGCTGAGGCATTGACACATCGGCCCAAACTGTCCAGGTGGCCCACAGGCCTGGACCACATAAGTGTTTCAGCTAAGTTGCTGAAATGCATACATAACAAAATTGATAGTATGATCTAAGACAATCAGTAGCTAGCACATAGCGATTGTGAAAACAATTTGATAGTTACTACAGACAAAATAATTAGGGACGCTCTAAGATACTTAAGAGCGTTGTACATACAGTAGATACTTCAGTTTCATCTCACAGAAACTGAAGTAAGTACTTACTATCTCACAATCTTATCAGTAGCTGATTACGCATTGTAGTATCATTTTTATGAGGTAAATATGACACAATAGTTTCGTCTCACAGAAACTGAATATCATTTTTATTAGATCTACTACGATCTAATCTTCCTTATCACTGCACGATTCAACAGAATTCCCACATTGGTTACTGGTGGGAGCCATGAAGTCAGATTGGGAGGTGGCAGTTGACTTGGAGTGAACCAAGGAAGATAGGGATTGTATTGCAGTGGGGGGATTGGGTATGGAAGGTTGATGAGTGGCTGAGGCTGTCCACACGTAGTCATGGCAGGGATTTGATTTTGGCTTCATGAGCGAGGTCCGCTGGCATACAGATTGATTCCTGCTGGTTTTGTGGTCACTGGATATGTCTCGGGATCCTTGACCTTCCAACAATATCAGCTGACTTCACAGTGAATCATGGTGCCAAGTACTTACAGCCATTGATGACCAGAAATTGAGAGTACTCGTTGAAATTGGAAAACACAAGTGTTGCACCGGATCTTTCCAGCACAAGGCAGGCTTGTCTGGAAGGCTGTGGATGTCACAGGAGAATGCGTTCGAGATTTTCTAATGCGCTTCAATTCTCTGTTTATGGAACAGCTCACTACCAGAATTTTCTATATCAGCATTGCTGTCATGTGGAACACTGCCAGACTTGGTGCTTTTCTGCATGTCTGTCAGCATTTGTTTCGAGTGTCTGGTCACTGTGGCTCACCTTGGTCTGATGGCGACTATCTTTAGATGATATCTCATCATCTTTGTTGGTCACTTGGACCTTGATTTCCTTCATCTTCCAGGTGGAGCACTTCCCATTCTGAAGATGAGCAGGAACAACAAGGGGCCGGAGTAAAGTGATCATTGTATCAAAGTGCACTGGCGTGGTGAGGTCAAGCAGAAGGGAGCCTTTGGGGTCAGTGCTGAAGTGATACTGTGCATGTAGCATTGAGGGGTAGACATTGAGGTGTTGTGCTAACATTTGTTGCATCGTGCACCAGGGTATTGTCGATGTAACGATCTCAAGCACGCGACTCCCTTTCTGCCTATTGATTATCTTTACCATGAATGAAAACGTCTCTGAACCAACACCAACAAAATATCAGGTGAGTAGGAATACCAAAGACTGCCATGACGAACTGTTTTCATCATCCTCTGACTCGCTTTCATCCTCCTGTACTATTGCCACTTTCCTGCATGTTGGAGCAGTAGCAGTTTTGCTTTTCTTCTGCATCATGACTTCAACAATGCTGTCATCACTGACATTGCCACTCTTGTCTTGCCACACAGGGGAATCTACAACTGAGTTGTCATCATTGTCTGTGGCCAGCTCTGCAAGAACTTCCTGCTGGAGAAGCGCTCGAATCGCAAGGGAAGCTTGGCGGATAGGTCGTGGCTCATTTGGAGCTTCATGTCCCTCACCAGGAAGAGGGGGCAATGCCATGGGTGGTTTTTTGGCTTGGGATGAAGACACAGCAGCCATTGCACCACAGGGACGTGTCACATGCTGGCCTGGAACTGCAACACAGTTCTTCTCATCTGATTCCCCATCTGTCCTGATGGCATCCGCACTCATTCCAGTGCCAATTTTAGGTGTTGCATGAGCCGCAGAGTCCAGAGAAGCAGGGTGGGCAGATGGATCATTGGATGTGGTCAAAGGTGCAGTTGGATTCTGCTCTGCCTGTTTTTTTGCTTTGGCTGCCCTTTGGCATGTTGTGACTGCTCCCTTGCCATGAATAACAGGCAACAGGCGACACGTAGCAAAGGTAAAAAGGCAACAAATATTTTATATAAATTCTATTCAAACGCGGAGCATGCAATTGCGTGTGTCGAATACAAATACTCCCTCTCCCTATCTCCCTCCCTCTCGCTCACCTTCACTCCTCACCCTACTTCCTTTCCTTCCCTCCCTCTTCTCTTATGGTCTACCTTCCCTTTGGGTGAATGCCCATACCACTGCAGCCAAACCGACAACTCGCAGGTCTCGTGTGCGCTCTTGTTTCTTCCTTGTTGCGGGCTGACATCTGGTGGTGTTCAAGGCGCTCATCGTTCTCCATACCATGATTTGGAATGGTGCGACAGACAATGTACTTCAATATCTGGCTTCTTCGGGGGTTTTATGGTTACAAAATGTGGGCGCCAGTCAATGGGAAGGTATGTACCGCGGCCGTGCCCCCAGCACCCATATCCCTGCAGGTCTGTCTGAACCAGCTAACTCTTTCACTTCAGGTTTTGATGCCCCTACAAATCTTCAGCATTATGCCATGTACCTTGACTTGTGCATATGTGCATACTATGAGCTGAAGCATGATGCTATCTGCATCCAATCCAAAACAAACCAGTGACCTGCCAAAGCCCCTCCATTCCCCCCCTTCCTCTCCTTTCTTCAACCTTGCCCACATGCCCGACCGGTCTCGACTCCCCTCCACTTCTTGCGTCTGTGCATTGTGTTGAGAATGTATGTTGTTGTAGACGCTTTTCCGCATGTGGGACGTCTTGCTTCTCGATGGACTTGATGTCCTGTTCCGCATTGCACTGGCCATACTCAAAAGCCACGAGGTGGAGCTCCTCCGCTGCGACCTGATTCCCACGGTCTACGTTGCGCTTGAAAGCCTCCTGATGTGGATACCTTACAAGAGGTCCTCACACAAGATCACGAACATCACCACCGCCATACGTGAGGGCACTCAGCCCAAACGCCTCCATCTCCCCCCTCGCGCGTGACTGCGATCGCTGCCTTCAATGCCTCGCGTTCCCATTCTCGCCCCATCACTCTCGATTATGTGATCAACAGTAGGATGTTATGATATCATGGGAATGATATATGCGTTTCATGTTTTCTTTACCTTGATCTCACGTTTACGTTTACAATTCCCGTTCATGCTTCCTTTCATATCATGCTCGCCTTAGTACTCCCTGCTGTATATAGTCTCATTAGCTGCTTACTTGAATAACAATTCCTCCCTTTGTGCTAATCTCCTCTGGTCTGCTTCAAGACTTTGCCAGACATTCATACCCTGTCTCACGTTCAACTTCATCGCCCCCAGTCGTCCCACTCGTTCCCTCTATTCCGTTTGTACCCCTGTTTTCTCCTTGGTCTGGTCAATGGTCTCACTCACGAGTCTCTGGACACACTGCAACATTATATATTTCAATACCATTTGTTCATATTGATAACCAGTTTCAGCATAATTATATGTATCCACAATGCCTGTACCATCCAAACACATCTTGTGATGTGATCTGATATAGCACTTGGAGAAGGGTGCAGGCGATTTTGGTGTAAGACTGCTCCACCATTGCAAAATGAACATACTCTCCATTATGGCGAAGGTGGTACTTCATTGCAGAGAATGCCAGCTCAATTGGGTTATAATCAGGGGAGTAGGGTGGCAGAAATTCGACATGCATACCCCTAAATACGAACAGGAGTGTCAACAGTTGTCAATAGACGTGAATATAATTTACCGAGATTCAATCAGCTCCAAAATGGAAGGGTGCTTGTGAATTCGACAATTGTCCATAACAAAGACTGAATTGGGGGCCAGAAATGGCTCCATATTGTCCAAGAGGTGATTGATGAATGTGGAGAAAAGCTCAGTGTCGAAAGAGCCTTCAACGATGTCACAGTGATTATTGCCGTTTTCAGTGCACTTGGCGGAGTTTGAATTCCACCCAAATCGGCGCAGAAAACCCTCTCAATCGTGCGGGGCAAATATCTCCCTCAAAACAGCTTCAATTCACATAAAACTTATTGTCCCTGAATTGCCTGAATGAGGGCTAGGCAGCCCCATTGTTTTCATGAGATTTGAGTGAGAATTGGTGGAGCTGGACTCAAGCCACCTCCACATGTGTATTAGATGAATTACAACTCAAAATCATGGTCTATATCTATTATTTTTCCCTCATGTTGTACCCATGGGCTGTCTTGAGGCAGCCCCATAGTGTTTTTGACTCAAGTGTTGTGGTGTGCAATGTCGTTTCCCTCATATCGTGTGACAGTAGCACGGTCGTGTGCCAGGAAGGAGCCCCCCCAGGAAGTGCACACCTGAGCCCATGGGGCGGTGAAGTGTGTCCAAGAATGCAGAATGACTTCATAAGACTGAAGCTCCAAAGAGGAGGAGCACCTAGTAGGAATGCGAGAATGCATTTGTTCATTCGACTGCACTCAGGTTCACACAGATGATAAGGGAACAACAGGGCAACTTTATTCAACATGGTAGCAGATACAGGTGGGAACTAAGGCTAAGGGACAGGAAAAGCACAAAAGACAGGCATATGAAATGAAATCTAGACATGAGAAGGGGACCGAAGCTGGACGACACGAGGTATTGAGTCGTGGTCTCCAGCGACTGTGGTAGTGGCATGTGGCGATTTGTGAAGGATGGCTGAGGCCAGGTGTGGTGACGAGGGGTGTGGTTGAGTTGCAACGCGAGGAGGGGGAGACGATGCAAAGGAGAGGCTGGAGGGGGGATAGGGAGAGTGCTGGTGGGTGGTTGCTTGGGCGCTGATGGTGCTGCTAAATGCGATTGCGGGTGGGACAATTGGAGAACTTGGATGGCAGATGCAAGGTAGAGGAGCGAGGGGGCATGGAAGTAGAAAGGGAGAGGGAAGATGGCGGCAGGCTGGGAAATGGATGCACAGGCGGTGTGCAGATCTCTGACTAACAAAATGAGAGTCTAGTAAAAAAGGGGAGAAAAGCATACCGAAATGTACAGTAGCAACACCATCCGATGGCAATGAAGACGGCGGCGTGGTACGGGGCTCTTCGGCTGTGCGTTGGGACTCGTCTGTGCATGGTGAAGGTGGGGGCGTTGAGGGCGAGGGCATGCGGCGGTTGATGGGGGCGAGGGTGGCGTGCTGGCGACGATGATGATGATGATGTGAGGACGAAGAGGAGATGGCACGAAAGGAATATGCACATATGTACTCTTGTAAGCGATTCGTGGCCAGCCATATAGCTGTGTGGGTGAGTCGACATCGAGACCGTGCGCCTTTGCGACAATTTTGCATGTCTTGTGGTCCATGCATTTGTGCTGTAGTGAGTTCCCAGGCTTCTGCATTTACATAGGCATAGATCTCTTCCTCCCCATCCTCATCAATAGAAGGAAGGGATGTCTTGGAAGCCTGAGCTCATGGTTGTGATCGCTTCGGTCGAGTGGGAGTGCCTGAGCTGTCACTTTCATTTCCACCAGTTTTTTTTTCGGGCAGCCTTCCTTTGGCCAGTAGTACGTGTCGGTGCAGGCCGGCATTTTGAAGCATGTTGCTTCGAGCCCATGAGGGTTTAGGGGGTTGAAATGGAGGGGTAGAGCAAGGTATGGTGAGCAGCTCTGGGAAGGGAAGAACGCCCTGTCGTCGTCCTGGAGTAGGAGTGGACAGGTGGACGGTTGATGAATAAGCCACATGACTCTTTACACACTGTCTCGTCCATCGCCTCGTCCATCGCCACAGTAGCCTCAGTTGTGCCAGCTGCTGACTTCGCATCAGTCTCCATCTTAGCCTTGCCCGTACTCGTCAGTTCAGCCCAGTCCGTCATAGCACCAGCATCGCCAGCCGCTGCCATCTCCACCCTGCCCTCAGCCTCAGCCTTCTCAGTCTCAGCCGCCGCCACTGCGCCCCTAGTTTTGCCAGCCGTCTCCGTCGCCCCAGCTTCAGATCAGTCAACCGCCGCCACCGCGCTCTTAGCCTTGCCAGCCGCCTTAGTCTTGTCAGCCACCGCCGTAGCCTCAGCCTCAGCCACCGACATCTTAGTGTCACACACCACTGCCTCCACCACCGTCTCACAAGCCACCGCTGCCACGCCCTTGTCAGCCACAGCCGCCGTCGCCCCTGCGTTGCCCTCAGTTGTCACCTCCGCCCTGTCCGCCTCCACCATTACACCAGCTCAGTCCGCCGCCACCTTCTCAGTCTCAGCCTCAGTCTTCTCAGTCACAGCCGCTGCTTTAGTAGTTTCGCACAACACCAGCACCGCCGCACCATCGCAACCCCTCGCCACCAGCACCACCCCAGAAGACCAAGAAGGCCTTGGCCACAAACTTAGCCATGACATGCCACAACAGGAGCAGAAGCCGCCGCCACACCGCCACTGCCGCAGGAGAAGCAGTCGCCGACGCCAACAGCACACTGCACGCTGCCTCCCACATCGCCTCCCCATCCATTCGCGCGCTCTCACCCACATCTGCTGCCGACACCTGCAGTGGAGACGACCCCGCCACCGCCGCCGCAAGATGACAGATCCCACCCCCGCGCAAGCTGCCCCACGCATCCTCTTTCTCGAGTCCTCGCCACCTACATCTCTATATACGAACTCACGCTCACCGCCTATGCCTTCGCTCCTCGTCCACACCTGCTGCCACCACCTGCAATGGAGACGACTCCTGTATATAAAAACACCCTAGCTACTCTGTAGTAGAAAGAGTTCAGAATAGGACCCCTCTTTGCAACCCACTCCTCTCTGTCTGTGAAAAACAAGAAGGATGGTCAGAATCGAGAGGCGAGAGGGGTGATGAGTGGCTGGCCGCGACTCCAATTGCACTGGAAATAATGTTGCACACCACAACACTTGAGTCAAAATCACTATGGGGCTGCCTCAAGACAGCCCATGGGTACAACATGAGGGAAAAATAATAGATATAGACCATGATTTTGAGTTGTTGTAATTCATCTAATACACATGTGGAGGTGGCTTGAGTCCAGCTCCACCAATTCTCACTCAAATCTCATGAAAACAATGGGGCTGCCTAGCCCCCATTCAGGCGATTCAAAGACAATAAATTTTATATGAATTGAAGCTGTTTTGAGGGAGATATTCATCCCGCATGTTTGAGGGGGTTTCTGCACCGATTTGGGTGGAATTCAAGCTCCGCCAAGTGTGCTGAAAACGGCAATAAGTTGTACTCGGTGGCAAGGGCAGTGTTGGAAGGTTCCACAGCAAAAGTGTGGACAATGCATGCATGAAAGGCAGTTGTGTAGGTGTCTGTGAAGGCGCGATGACTCAACTGGTCTGTAGTAGGTATGCGTCCCAGGTAGTCTTGGTGATTTAAGTCATGGAGGGGACGCCACTGCTCGTGGGAATGATTGGTGGTGGGAAGGACAAAGTACTGGTGAGGGTGGAACCGGAATGCTATGCAAGGAGGGCGATCAAGGAAGCCTTCAGGCAAGGGAGGACGGCCTGCTTGCTGTTGCTCATTCTGCGCTGGAGGGGGAGTGCTGACAGGGACAAAGTCGCCTGGAATAGGCTGGGTGGTGACAGGAGACGATGGTGGGGCTTCTAGGGAGTATAGGATGCTGAGGGGTGAGGACGTGTCGACTGGGTTGAGGTCCTCAGTGAGAAGTCGAAGGGCAGTGCGTGGAGTGGGTTGGAGAGGAGAAGGGAGACACAGGGAAGTGTTAACAAGAGTGGGGGAGTTGGGAGTGGACACTTGAGCGTTGGCTGGTCAATAAAGGAATGGAGAGAGACTGTCCAGATGTCAAGACACGTACTGCTGATCACTAAGGACTCAGGAGCAGGTGGGCAAGGGTCGGAACAGACAGTATGTGGCATAAACGGCGTTGAACAGGAGGACGAGCCAAATGACTAGGAGATACCAGATGGGGACTGGTATGTGCTGCAGAAGGCAGAGGTGAAGAGTAGAGGCCAGTGCAGCGAGGGGCTTTAAACAAGGCAGTTGTTGAAGAGTACCTTGAAGACAAGGGAGGACTTTAGACTGAGCAGTTGCAGGGGAGTACCCAGGAAGATGAGAGTATCACAAATGGACAGTCTGACGACTGCCATGCTTCATTGGGGCTTATATACAGTGTACAGGGTCGATTACAAAGAACTGGAACTATTCTAGACCCTTTGGTACCATCCAATAGGACTACAAAGGCATAAACTTGATTGTGTCAAGTTTCAGGCTTACTGAGCGCATTACTGATCATTGTGGAGTGATGACATCATTATGATGTCACCGTGGAGCACTTAGTGAGCCTATGAGGTCACTGTGGAGTCACTCAGTCAGCCATGATGTCATTGGAGCCTTAATGACATCAGATGAGTTATGCAACAGCTTCTAAGAGTTTGTGCCGCTGTTTTGGGTTCTTGGTGGCTGGGTGACCATGTGGCTGCCACGCGATGATTACCCGATTAGGAAACGGGTGCCTGGTCGTGTTATAGTGCCTTTGCAATAGCGATATCATGTACTGCAGGAGGGGTAGCCCAGGAAATGGAAGGGAGTTGGCAATGCGAAATGAGAGAGGTCTCTTTTGAGTGAAATAGGACAATCTATGGCCAGGACCTGGCCTTGGTTCATAACAGGTTCAATCTCAGCAGTGGGCAATCTTCTGAGGTGACTTGGAGCTGAACTTGGCACCATTGTCTTGTAAGTGTACAATGCTCATTGTTTAATCCCCTTTCAACAGAAGGCTGTAGCCAACTTCTGTAACAAGGGTCTTGGGTTCAATCCTGTGTAATGGACTATTATGTGAGATATAACTGGAGTCAATCTTGGCACCATTGTCTTGCTTGTCAATAGTCATATGCGTTCCTCATTAGCTCCCTTTGAAGTCCCTTTGAAGTCCCTTTGAAGTCCCTTTAATAGAATGGACTCTTTGAGAGTGTTCATGACATTCATCCCCTCTTTATGACTTAGTTTCTCCTGCAACTAGTTTAAACAGTTTGGGCATAGTTGGGTTCTGTCGGTGAAACTCCTTGATGGTTTCATTGGCTTTGGTTAAATGGGATGCAGGTTCCCAAGTGTTCTCTGCTGCTGGGTAACCCTTCCATCGTACTAGGTACTGAAGGCCTTTATGGTTTGGGGAGTGTCTTGAGGCTAGGACTTTGTCCACTTTGTACTGTTCCTCTCCCTCTATAAGGGTGGGGGTTGGATGCTTGAAATTGGGACCATGGGCTCTGGTCTCTTTGTATGGCTTGATTAGAGAGTTATGGAAAATGGGGTGGATCTTCCATGTCTTTGGTAGTTCCAGTTGTACATTGACGGGGTATGCAGTGACAACTTTAAAAGGCCTGTACCGTCTAGGGGCTAGCTTCACCTTAGGGTGTGTTGTCTTTAGGTTAGTAGCCTCTAGCCAGACCAGGTCGCCTTCCTTGAACTTGAACATTGGGTTATGTTCGCTGGATTGTCCCATTATGGCTGCTGCATGTTGAAGTGATGCTGTGACTTCATCTCGGAGTTGGTCCAACCATTGTAGTTGCTCTTGGACTGATGGGAACTTGGTGGTAAAACCAATAGGTGGGGCAAATGCTGGGTTAAAGCCATACCATATTTCAAAGGGGGCTTTGTGGGTAGCACTATGAGTGCATGCGTTATGGGCGAACTCCATGAAGGGTATTAGCTCTGCCCAGTTATTTTGTTGGTGGTTACAGAAGATTCTTAAATATTGTTCTAATTCCTGATTGACCCTTTCTGTTTCGCCATCAGTCTGAGGGTGGTAAGCTGTGCTGAGGGAGGACTTGATGTTTAATTTTTCCACAATTCCTGAGTTACTTTTGCTGCGAATTGGGGGCCCTGATCTGAAATCACCTGGGATGGGAGCCCTACACGTCTCCACACATTATTCATAATTAGGGAGGCCATATCTTCTGCAGTAATGGTTTTGTGGCACAGGGTGATGATAATGGCCTTGCTGAAGTGGTCAACCACCACTAGTAAGCTGTCATATCCCTGTGACAGGGGGAGGCCCACAATGAAGTCCATCATAATACTGTCCCAGATCTTGCCTGTTGGGGTGATGGGCATTAGTGGTACCCTTGTTGCTGGGCAATTCTTTGAACTTTGGCATTCTGCACAACCATCCACATAGTCCTTTACAAATGTTAGCATTCCTGGCCACCAGTAGTTGCAGCTTATTAGTTTGTATGTCTTCCATTGGCCTGGGTGGCCCATGGCTAGGGAATTGTGGTATGTTTTGAGGATTGTTCATTGCAACGATTCTGACTTTAGGACATAGATCTTTCCTTTAAAGAGGATTAGTTCATCATCTAGGTTCCAATCTTGAAGGCCTTTCATTAGTCATTGTGGGCCATTCTTCAGGATGGTTTCCAATGCTGTCTTGACCTCTGGGTCGTACTCCTTGCTGGAGCGTAACTGTTTTCTGAGTTCGAAGTCCCCAATGGGTTCGGTGGAAGATGATCAAGTTGCTCTGATTTTGAAAAATGGTTGGTCCAGCAGGACCCTTGCATCATTTTTATGCATCCCCTCTTTATAGTCTGGCTGCCTGGACAGACTGTCTGCTTTATTTTGGGTTCTGGGGTGATGTATGATATGGAAGTTGAATGCACTGAGTAGTAAAGCCCATTGGGCTTGGCGACAGGTGAGCTTCTGTTTCATCATGAAGTAAGTGAGGTTGTTGTGGTCTGTCCACAACTCTACTGGGTGTTTAGCTCCCTCTAAGTAATGTTGGAAGTGCCAAAGGGAGGAAACTATGGCTAGAAGTTCTTTGTCATAGATCATATAGTTCCTCTGAGCTGGGTCCAATGATTTGGAGAAGTATGCAACTGGGTGGTACCAATTTAGTTTGTCTGGTTGTTCTAAAATGGAGCCAACTGTAAAGTCGCTTGCATCACAGATTAAGTGGAATGGTCTGGAGTGGTCTTGTAGCACTAAGATGGGTGCTTTTGTGAACACCTCAATGAGGGTGTGGAAGGCCTTTTCCTCATTGGGTCCCCAATAAAATGGGTGATCCTTCTTGGTTAGATTGAACAATGGTTGGGCCAGATGGGAATATCGGTGTATGAATCGTCTGTAGAAGTTACAAAAGCCTAGGAAGGCTTGAACTTTGGTGACATTGCTAGGGGTTGGCCATTGTGTTATGCCTACTAGTTTGTCCGAATCCATTGATATGCACCCTTGGGATATATGCATGCCTCAGTAGCTGATGGATGTTTGACAGAAAGCGCACTTTTCTGCTTTAAGGTACAAGTCATGTTCCTGTAGGATTTTGAGGACTTTATGTGTCCATTGGTCTAGATCCTGAACGGTGTTTGCCAGGATCAGTATGTTGTCTAGATATACCACAACATGCCCGGGTGTGATTAATGGTGCTAAGATGTTGTTCATGAATCGTTGAAATGTGGCTGGTGCATTACATAGGCCAAAGGTCATAATAAGTGGTTCAAAGAGGCCTAAGGGTGTCTTGAAGGCTGCTAGGTGTTCATCACCTTGTCAAAGTCGGATGTTGTTATATCCCCACCATACATTGAACTTTGTGAAATACTGTGCACCCTGTAGTTTGTCAATCAGGTCCAGGATCAATGGTAGGGGGTAGGCATCTTTGATAGTGGCAGCGTTAAGTCCTCGATAGTCCTGTACTGGGCATAGGGCACCACCTTTCTTTTCTACAAAGAAGAATGGGCTAGCTACTGGTGCTTTAGAGGGGTGAATAGTCCCTCTCTTAAGGTGTTCATCTAGATATTCTTTCAATGCTACTAACTCCTTTGGAGTGAGCCTATAGATGCCACAGTCCTTATGTGGGGCTCCTGGTTTGAGGTTAATGGCATGGTCCCATGGTGCATGAGCAGGGAGGTGTTGGGAGGCCTGTTCGTCAAATATGCTTTGCCAGGTCTCAACTCCTTTAACATTAGCTATTTGAATTATGGATAGTTGGGATTAGTTCCACAAGGGATTGTGTTGGCTGGTTATCTTTTGCCAACTTGGTAGATGTTGTACTCTTTGCTTGAATGCGTAATGGATGGTTCCTGTCAAGACTCACTGTTGAACTATCCAGTTCAAGAGTGAGGGATAAGCTCAAAGACGAGTTGGTAGACGTCCAAGACGGCATGGGCGAGAAGTAAAGTCCAGAGTAGTAACAAATACCAGAGAGGCACTGTTACTGTGAGAGTAGAGCAATCACACAGAGAGGAGGCCAGGATAGTCACAAGGGGACGGTCCTTAAAGGAGTATCCCAGGAATGGAGAGTGCCATAAACAAATGGACAGTCTGAGGACTGTCCGTTACTTTATTGAGCGCTTATATACTACAAGGGAACTGCTAAATAGAGAACAAGTCATAACCTTGTTATCAAGCACAATAGAAAGATGAGTAAGAAGTCGGAGTGTGCTTACTGAGCATGCTCGGTCATGCTCAGTAATCTGCTGAGTAAGAAGGCTTCTCCTGATGAGTAAGAGCTTTCCTTGTCCATGTGTTTACTGTTCTAGTGCACGTGCGAGCACCTGATTCATTTTCTGTTAGTTAGTTTAGGGCCGGTCATTTGAGGACTTGTAGTTTGGTCAGGGAATAGTGTTATCTTATAAGGCCCTTATATAGTTCTATTAGGGTCCTTAGGGTCGACCCCAATACTTCTACTAAGGTCCTTAGTATTGCCTTCTAGTTCATTCTATAGTTATTAGAGTCGGTCTAATAACGCGTTGTAGGGTCTTTGATATTAGGTTAGTACCTATTGTAGGGCACCTAGAGTCGTCCTAAAGGGTCCCTAGGAGGGCCCTAATACTGTCCTTTATTGCTAGAAGGGTTGCCATTAAGTGGGGCTTGCTGTATGTCGATTGTGCCGAGAATCGCTTGCGCAACAATGCACGCACAATATTGTGGACACCTCTACTCACCCCTTTTGCTCGTGTGAACAGGGTGACACCATAGAGACTGGGTTTCCTCCTATAAGGAAGGGTCCTTCAAGGGCCCTCTCCGGAGAATGGTTCATGACAGTTCCGGAAAGCACTATGAATCCATTGGTCAACAAGGGGTTCTTCTTTATCCATAGTGTCATAAAATATCAAAGCTGCTACTTGTTTGAATGATGGTTCTTTGTCTTCTGGGAAAGTGAGGGCTTTTATTGACCCTCTGTGTGTATTGTGAGTTGATGGGACCATAATGGAGGGTTGTATCATTACACACGTCGCTGGGCAGTTTTGTAAAGTGATAGTGTCATTGGTCCAATTGATGTGTGGGTTGTGGTGTCTTAACCAGTCTGTGCCCAGGATAATGTCATGGTCTCCTATGTTGGTAACAAGGAACTCTGCTTGCTCATCATGTGTGCCTTCTATTGCTTTGATTTGAAGTCGTTGGATGGTGCTATATCTGATTAAGCCATGAGTGTTTGTGGTGCCATCCACATTTTGTGCTGGTAGGGGCTTTTGTAAGCTACGAAGGTGGAGGTTATGTTGGTTCACAAATTGTTCGTGGATTATCATTCCTTCTGCCCCACTGTCTATGAGGGCACTTGCACCAATTTCCTTGCTGCTGATTTTCCCCACAAGTGTTACTTTCAAGGCTATGGAAGGGGATCTTATATTATTTGTAAAAACGTTGGGGTAATTGATTTGTATGGGTATAGTGGCAATCTGTACTGTATTCCTTAGTGGTGCACTAAGGGGTTCTACTAAAAATCCATAGGGGCAGAATGAGGACATGGAATGTTAGCAGTGAGGCTTTCTTGCCAAGTTACAAGGGATGCAATAGGAACTGGGTCAGTTTCTTTCTGTTCAGGTTGTTCTTCCTGAATGGTAGCCAAGTGGACTGCTGTCTGTGAGGACTGTCTGGGGCGGTGAGTACAATTAACGGCTTTCTTGGACCTGCAGTCTTTGGCCATATGGTTGGGTTTGCTGCAGTAATAGCAAAGCTTCAGTTCTGTGTGGTGCTGTTTCTCAGCCTTGGTGAGAGTGTTATGCAGAGCATTGGTGTTCCAACGCTGTTCTCCGGGTTCTCCCTGGTAGAGGTTGATCTCTACTGGGGTGTCTGGGTCATTAGTGTCAAGACACATACTGCTGATCCGTGTGGACTCAGGAGCAGGTGGGCAAGGGTCGGAACAGATGGTACGCAGCGTAGGCGGCGTTGAACAAGAGGACGAGCCAAATGACTAAGATGTACCAGATGGGGACTGGTACGTGTAACTGGAGGCAGAGGCGAAGGTTAGAAGCCAGTGCAGCGAGGGGCTTTAAACAAGGCGGTCGTAGAAGAGTACCTTGGAAGCGAGGGGAGTCTTTAAACTGAGCGGTCGCGGGGGAGTACCCAGGAAGATGAGAGTATCACAAATGGACAGTCTGACGACTGCCATGCTTCATTGGGGCTTATATACAGTGTACAGGGTCGATTACAAAGACCTGGGACTATTCTAGACTCTTTGGTACCATCCAATAGGACTACAGAGGCATAAACTTGCTTGTGTCAAGTTTCAGGCTTACTGAGCGCATTACTGATCATTGTGGAGCGATGACATCATTATGATGTCACTGTGGAGCGCTTAGTGAGCCTATGAGGTCACTGTGGAGTCGCTCAGTCAGCCATGATGTCATTGGAGCCTGGATGACGTCAGATGATTTATGCAACAGTTTCTAAGAGTTTGTGCCGCTGTTTCGGGTCCTTGGTGGCTGGGTGGCCATGTGGCTGCCACGCGATGATTACCCGATTAGGAAACGGGTGCCTGGTCGTGTTGTAGTGTCTTTGCGATAGCGATATCTTGCACTGCAGGGGGAATAGCCCAGAAAACGGAAGGGAGTTGGTAATGCAAAATGAGAGAGGTCTCTCTTGAGTGAAATAGGACCATCTACGGTCAGGGCCTGGCCTTGGTTCATAACAATTAGTGTTTAGACCCCTGGTTCGTACAGGTGGTCTTCCTGTATGGAATGATGGTGATGCCCACATGTGGTAGACTTGGTGGAATGCATGTGCTTTTTCCACTAATGCTGCTAGGGTAGTTGGTGCTGGGGTGATGCCCAATATCTTGGTGTGGATGCCTTGATTCAGGTTACATTGGAAGTCAAACATCTTAGTGTTCTCATCGGGAAGCATGATGGGACCACTTTCGGTACCATTCGTTGAAAGGTGTATTCCCCTGTTGAAGGGAGTGCATCATGGCATTCAACTCTAGTTGTGCATCTGCTGGGATGAAATGATCAGTGAATGCTGTCTTGAAGGCTTGCCATGTGCCATAGTTGACTGGTTGTTGGGCTTGTGCCTTTGTTGTTAGTTCTCAGGCCCAAGTCCCAGCAGGGGTGTCGATCTTAAAGTGTGTAAGGGCAGCGGCAACTCTCTTTCCCTGGTCTGGGAAGGAGTCCGCATTGATGTAGTAGTAATTGTCCAATGCAGCCCAAAATGTTTCTGCATTTTCCACTTTTCCATCAAAGGGTTCTGGGGCAGATCCAATGATATGAGCCAGTTGTGCTTGGGCTGGTACTGGTGCTGCCATTGGAGTGGGTTGTACAGGGGGTGGTGGTGGAGCTGGAGCTGGTGGTACAGGAGGTGCTGGTGGTGCTACTTGTGTGGGTACTATGGGTGGTGGTGCTGGTGGTGCTGGCACTGCTGGAGCTGTGACTGGAAGTGTAGGGGCTCGTGTTGCTCTTCATGTAGGAGACAGAGGCGGTGGCAGAGGTGCTGCTACTGTTCGTTGCCCTACTGTTAGGGGGGTTGGAAGATGGCTAGGTTCCGGGGAGTCAAATCCTCCTGGTACTCTAGATGGGGCTGGTGTTGGTGTATTCCCTCTCGCAGGTGTAAGAGTTCTAGTAACCTGTGATAGGACCCTTGATGCAGTTTCTACTGTGGCTTCAAGGGTGCGGGTAACTTCTGCTTGTTCTGCTTCTTCCTGGGCAGTTGAGAAATCTACTGGTTTGTGATTTCGGTATGTGAAACTTTCAAGGTCTCTACTCCAGTGGACAGTGTGTCCTTTAAAGGTTGCTGTTCCTGTGAGGAGTTTAAAGTTAGTGAGAAATGTGAGTTCCAGTATGAGGAGATGGAAATTGTCTGGAGTAAGCACTATGTCTTCTTCGTCAACATCTTCTCTTGCTTCTAGGGTCCAGGGATCAAGGAGGGAGCTGTACTAAAAGATGATTCAGTCACGGCAGTACCCAAGGTAGTATTTTCTGCTGATGCTGTATTCCACGTTGCAGAAGAGAACTGGGATTTGTAGTTTTTTGTTGCTATTGAGGGGTCTCCACTTGGCTTCTTGTTCTCCCTCACTAGACCCTTGGCTCATGGGCTACTTGTATTCATACCAGTCCTTATGCCATGGGCAATAAGGGTCTTTGCAGAAGTAGGGGTGTTCTAAGGAGTGATGATGTTCTTCTGGTGTGCAATAATAGATGCGTCCGATAAAGCATATAGGTTTGTAAAGGTTCTCCCCCTTTACAACCTCTGCATACGTTGCTGGTTGAATGGTGGGCTATTGGTCCCAAGACTTGTGCCAGACACAAGTGTAGTGCCAGTCCTTGTGCCAGTAACAATAAGGGTCCTTGCAGTAGAATGCAAGTTTAAAGAGATGCTGGTCCTTTTTTGTAAGGTGAAAGATGCGTCTTCTGTGATCATGTGGCTTGTAAAGGCCTTCGCCTTTTACTACTTCTGCGTAGGTTGCTACCAGGATTCTAAATGGGTATGACAGTCCACTGGGTTCCATCCCATGGGTAGGTGACAGTGTATACTGGTAGTAACATGGGTACACCATGTTGTTGGACTTGAAGGTTTTGGCTGATTTCTTCTATGGGATGATCTATGTGGACAAAGGCTTGTGTCTGGGTGTGCCACAGTTCTTTGCGATGATTTTTGAAATCTAGTGATTCCCTATGCGTCCTATGAGGTAGCACTGATCCTGAGTAAGCTAACTCCAGGAAGTAGCACCGTAAGCCAACTATGGAGCCTGGGGGTGACTGGCTACTACTGGAGTATTCTATCAGAGGGGTAGCAAAAGGGGTTAAATGATGATCAGTAAATGGAAGTGGGGCTGGGATAACTGGTGGAGTAAGAGGCAGAGGGCAATCTACTCGGGAACTTGAAACTGCAGAAGCAGAGTGGCGGCCTCTTCATCTGTGAGAGGGCACCAGAGCGGTTGGTGCGGGAGATGTCTATCTCCAGGGGTCCACAGGTTTATACCTGGTGGTGTAGGGGGAGTGTTGGGTTGGTAGCCGCAATTGCACACTTCTCTGAGGCAAAGGCAGATGGCAGGGTGAGTCAGAGTGAGGGACCAATGGGTGCAGATGCTACTTGTCGAGGTTCACCTTACCACAGGGGTAAGAGGTCGACTAATACTGGAGAGTTCTTCAGGAATGGGGGGGCCAGGGTAGACTGCTGGAGGTGGAGAGTATAGTCCCACGGGATCCACAAGGTTTTGTGGAGCGTCAATAATGCTGTGGGTCCAGGTAGCTTCAATCCAGTTGTAGATATATCTCCTCCCTTCCACAAAAGCTAGTTGGAGGGTTGCTTGTCCCTCCCATATGAAGCAGTTGAGGTGAAGGTAGTTGCACTGCATGGCAATGTGCTTGTGTCTGAGGGTGAACAAGGTCAGGTAGTACAATGCCTGACCTTCCAACAATTCTTGAATGTTGAAGCAGATGGGCGCAGGTTATGAAAACAGCGATAAGATCCTTAAGATCTATCAAAAGATATTTCAGTATTGTGTAAGACAAGACTGTAAATCAGTAATACCTATCAAAAGATATCTACAACGCGTGATTAGATGCGATAGATAAGATAGGAAACAGTAAGTACTCACTTCAGTATTGTGTGAGACAAGACTGAAGCGATCTAGCTAATTGAGTGCCTCTTAAATACGCAAAAGTGTCTCTAAGCAAAGTAATCGTAACTACCAACTTGTATCATAAAGGATCAGTCGTTAGTAGCTACCGATTGTCATCAATAAACTTATCATTGTAACGTACGCAGGCTGCAGCATCTGAGCTGAGCCGGTCCGGGCTGATCCGATGCATGAGCGACACGCATGAGCCGGGAATGCCCGGTCCGTGGGAGCCAACACGTTAACGCAACTGGGCTGTGATTACATCAGACTGCCCAAAGCAGTGGTAATCTCAACATTGAATGAGGGCATAGTGTTGTGGTAGGATCACCTCCATCCAGAGTTTTTTGTTGCTGTCAGTGAGGGTGAGGATGCTGGTTGGTTCCCCATCAAAGTTTCTTGAGTTTGAAAGGTGCCAGTACAATAACTGGTGGCGAGCAGGTTCAATGAGGTGATTTAAGGTGTTGACAAAGAGGTCATATTGCACCTGGTTTAAGATTTGCCCAAACGGGAGGAATCCTATCAAGTCTTGGAGGACGTAGGGGTTGTGTGACCAGATATCGATTTGTTGCCGGTCATAAATGTTGACTATTGATACTGGGGGGAAGTAGATGTCTTGGAGGATGGGAAGGTGGTTAGAGATGAGTTCTCTTTGATGGAGGATGGCATCGTCCTCTGAGTCATATTCAGAGTCAACACTTGGGTTGGGAGAGATGGTGAATCTTGGAGGCACTGTAGCTGTTTTGATTTCTCGGTCTAGTGTTACAAGGGTAGTTCTTACTTTTTAAGAACTGTGCACTAGGTAGCTATGTTGATGATACTTGGGTGAAGGGGGTCCAGAGTAAGCAAAGGGTTGAAAGGGAGATGCGGTAGGAAGCAGAAGCGAGACAAGGCAGGGTAAAGATGGAGGTTGTCAAGGGAATTTGAGTAACTGTTCTTAAACGATATATATCCTCCTTTGGCTATCTTTAGGTAAGTGTATGAGTAATACACCCTGCCATCAAGGAAGTCATGGATGGACATAATGAGAAAAGACCCCTGGTAAGCAAAGCAATAAATGGGGGGTAGTGTTTCAGATGACAATGTATAGATGAGTTGAACAGGTAGTGGAGATGGCCAAAGGGGAAATCTATGTCTGGTGGGTGTATGCCTACAGAGCTACACACCTTGAAGCTTGCTAAATTAAACTGTTTGATGAGGTTGGAGTTGGTAGGCAACACCGCAAAAGTGTCGGCGACTTTGGCTCAAAAAGGGGATACAAAGATGTTGGTGGGTGGTTGCAGGAGCAAGTGACCTATAGTAGGGATGGAAGAGAGGGTGTTGCATTATCCTACTTCCTCCAAAGGGTGCCAGTGTTCAACTTCGTTGTGTCGGACATGGTAGACTTGGAACTGGTGAGGGTGGTAGGTGTATCCCACACAGATGGGGGGATCAAAGAAGCCTCATGGAATAGGGGGAAGGTTTTCTTGATCAGAAGGGGGTTCATCCTCCATGTAAGTCCCCAGAAGGGGAAGAGCTGCGATGAGTGGGAGTCCTGGTGGTGGAGAGGGTCCTGAAGTCAGGGGAAAAGATTGAGGAAGACAGAGGAGTTGGATGTCGGGAGTGTGAGGCTCTGGAGACCCAGTGATAGGGATGTTGTCAAACACTTGATAGGTCAACTGGTCAGCATGGGTTGTTAGAGACTGTCCAGATTTCACAACTTACTGTTGAACAATCCAGTTCAAGAGCAAGGAATAAGCTCAAAGACCAGTTGATAGACATCCAAGACAGCGTGAGCAAGGAGTAGGGTCCAAAGCAGTACTAAGTACCAGAGGGGTACGGTTACTGGTAGTATCAAGAAGTTACACAGGGAAGAGGCCAGAATGAACACAAGGGGACGGTCCTTAGAGGAGTATCCCAGGGGTAGAGAGTGCTGTAAACAAATGGACAGTCTGGAGACTGTCTGGTACTTTATTGAACACTTATATACTACAAGAAAGCTACTAAATAAAGGATGTGTTGTAACCTTGTTATCAATTACAATAGCTGGATGAGTAAGGCACCCAGGAGTGCTTGGTAAGCATGCTCAGTCATGCTTAGTAACCTGCTGAGTAAGGAGGCCTTCAGTGATGAGTAATAGTTCTTGGAGTTCATGTGATTGTCATGTGAACTTCAAGGTCCATTTGCTGTACTTCAGGCTTACTAGTACAGTTAGTAAACCTTGTCAACTGTTCTCCGGAGACCAGGGCATGTGGGTCTCCTTTTTAGGAGTCTCCAGGTTGAGTTTTCATTTCATGTGTTGAGTGGTTATATGGGTTGAACCACTTTACTGTAGTAAAGACTGGGTAGCTCAATGGCCATGAGTGTCCAGTCTGGTTGGTTAGAGGTCCTGGGTTCAATCCTGGCAGTGGGCAATCTTCTGAGGTGACTTGGAGCCAAACTTGGCACTGTTGTCTTGTAAGTGTACAATGCTCATTGTTTAATCCCTTTTCAACAGAAGGTCATAGCCAACTTCTGTAACAAGGGTCTTGGGTTCAATCCTGTGTAATGGACTATTATGTGAGATATAACTGGAGTCAATCTTGGCACTGTTGTCTTGCTTGTCAATAGTCATATGCATTCCTCATTAACTCCCTTTGAAGTCCCTTTAATAGAATGGACTCTTTGAGAGTGTTCATAACACTGACCCTTGCCCACCTGCTCCTGAGTCCTTAGTGATCAGCAGTACATGTCTTGACATCTGGACAGTCTCTCATCATTCCTGTATTGACCAGCCAAATGCTCAAGTGTCTACTCCCAACTCTCCCACGATTGTCAACACTTCCCTGCATCTTCCTTCTCCTTTCCAACCATCTCCATGCACCACCCTCCAGCTCCTCACTGAAAACTTTGATCCAATCAATACATCCTTGCCCCTTAGCCCCATTTACTCCCCAGAAGTTCCACCATCTTCCCCTGCCACTGCCCAGCCTATTCTAGGCAACTTCATCCCTGTTGGCACCCCTCCACCAGCACAGAACAAGCAACAGCAAGTGGACCACCCTCCCTTGCCTGAAGGCTTCCTCAATCATCCCCCTTGCACAGCATTCTGGTTCCACCCTCACCAGTACTTTGTCCTTCCCACTGCCAATTGTTCCCACAAGCAGTGGCGACCCCTCCATGATTTAAACCACCAAGACCACTTGTCACACATCCCTACCACAGATCAGTTAAGTTGTCACACCTTCACAGATGTGACAACTCACTGTTGAACAATCCAGTTCAAGAGCAAGGGATGAGTTCAAAGATGAGTCAATAGATGTCCAAGACAGCATGGGCAAGAAGTAAGGTCCAGAGCAGTACCAAGTACCAGAGAGGTACGGTTACTGGTAGTATCGAGACGTTACACAGGGAAGAGGCCAGAATGATCACAAGGGGACAGTCCTTAAGGAGTATCCCAGGGGTAGAGAGTGCTGTTAATAAATGGACAGTCTGAAGACTGTCTGCTACTTTATTGAGCACCTATATACTACAAGAGAACTGCTAAATAAGGAGCAAGTCATAACCTTGTTATCAAGAACAGTTGATGGATGAGTAAGAAGTCAGAGTATGCTTACTGGGCATGCTCAGTCATGCTCAGTAAGCTGCTGAGTAAAGAGGCTCCTATTGATGAGTAGGAGCGTTTATGTTAGTTAGTTTAGGGCCTGGTCATTTAAGGACTTGTAGTTTGGTTCTAGGAATAGAGTTGCTTAGAAGGCCCCGTATATAGTTCTATTAGGGTCATTAGAGTCAACCCTAATACTTATATTAAGGTCCTTAGTATTGCTTTATAGTTCATTCTAAGGTTATTAGAGTTAGTCTAATAACATGTTGTAGGGCTTTTAGTGTCTTGTTAGTGCCTCTTGTAGGGCACTTAGAGTCATCCTAAAGGGTCCTTAGAGGGAGCTATAATATTGTCCTTTATTGCTAAAAGGGTTGCCACTAAGTGGGGCTTGCTGTATGTCAATTGTGCCAAGATCGCTTGTGCAACAATGTGTGTGCAATATTGTGGACACCTCTACTCACCCCTTTTGCCTGTGTGAACAGGATGGCACCATAGAGGCTGGGTTTCCTCTACTAAGGAAGGGTCCTTCAAGGACCCTCTCCGGGAAATGGTTCATGACAACAGACACCTACACAACCACCTTTTGTGCACGCATCAGTCCACACTTTTGTGGTGGAACCCTCCAACTCTGCCCTTGCTGTGCAGTATAACCTCACCCCCTTTGGCATCTGTTCCTCTGTAGGAATATATGCCCTTGTTTAGGAAACTCCTTACCTTGCCCCCTATTTACCATCCTGCTTACGAGGGCTCATTCTGCCTATCTATTGTACATGATTTCTTGGATGGACGTCTAGCCTTTGCTTATGGTTACTTACACTTTGAGTAAGGAAGTAACTGTGTTATGATCTACCCTCCTGTCGGTTCATCATAGGGCTGTTCACTGTACTGTATTATGGGTACAGCTGTATATTTGATGGGTCCAAATGGGTCTACCTGTCCTGACCCTGTACTGTATATCAACTTACTGTGAACTCAAATGGGATGGGATGGGGGATTGAACAGCCATATTATGGGTGATGGGTTATATATTAGGAACTAAACTACTGATACGACATGTTCTCATTGCAAGTGCAATTTCTTTTTAACTAGTATGAGGGTCCTGATGGTCTCCACCTTCAAGCTAGCGTAACAGAGAGAGATTGTGTCTCAGCCACCAGAGAAAACCCTCTCTACAGCCACTGCAGAAACTGAAGAGGACAGTGAGCTGTGAACAAACTCACACCTCATGCCTGCCTTTGTTATATTTTCTCCAAAGAGGCCATGGATGTAAGTCTGATTCATCAGATGCTTGCTCAGCTTCAATGATTTCCTGCATCAGTGCAGCATTCTGGGTTCATGGATTTCATGCTGAGGAGCCTTTAGCACGCATGGAAGAGAACAGAGAGGAAACAAGGGTACATGTATTCTGAGAGGATTGGGTATGGATGTGTGTGATCGCAGTGTTGAGGCAACATGTGAAATGAAATGAAACTAAACTTTGAAAGGTATGGTAGGTGGTAGCAATGAGTGGGCACTAGTCGGCATGGCCAAAATGCTGTGCAGGGGTGGTTGGTCAGCTCTCGAGCATTGGGGGCTTTTGCCTGACTGATGAGGCAGTGGCAGGTGGGCATGTGGGTGTTGGTGAGCATGTGGGTGCATGGTAGCATTGGAGGAGGAGTGGGTGTGTACATTGTGTTGCGCAGCATAGAGCACAGCCAACAGGCCAAGCAACCCACCTTAGAGGTTGTGCTAAATGCTCAACTGATATTGGGGTGTAGAGTGATGTGAATACTCATCTACATGTATGGTATTTATACCTTTATGACCCAGGGCTGTTCCTAAGTCCAAAAGAGGTGACTACAGGTGTCCACTATATCCCGCATACAGTGACGTGTGATGTGGAAATGTTCTAGACACAGTATAGGCTGCATCTTGTGATAGATAGCGTAATATGCGTAACCCTATTGCCATAAGTGCATATGCTAAAGTTCTGTCTAACACATAACATCTATGAGTGGATCTTGAACCTTGTATGAAGGTCTTTGCCTTCTTTGATCTGTTTGGGTTCTGGTTCAACACTCCCCCTTGCTAAGTGCATTGGTAGATGCCAGTGAGTGTCAAGACACGTACTGCTGATCGCTAAGGACTCAGGAGCAGGTGGGCAAGGGTCGGAACAGATGATACGCGGCGAAGGCGGCGTTGAACAGGAGGACGAGCCAAATGACGAGGAGATACCAGATGGGGACTGGTAAGTGTTGCAAGAGGCAGAGGCGAAGACTGGAGGCCAGTGCAGCAAGGGGCTTTAGACAAGGCGGTCGCTGAAGAGTACCTTGGAGGCGAGGGAAGTCTTTAAACTGAGCAGGTCGCAGGGGAGTACCCAGGAGTAAGAGAGTATCACAAATGGACAGTCTGACGACTGCCATGCTTCATTGGGGTTTATATACAGTGTACAGGGTCGATTACAAAGACCTGGGACTATTCTAGACTCTTTGGTACCATCCAATAGGACTACAGAGGCATAAACTTGCTTGTGTCAAGTTTCAGGCTTACTGAGTGCATTACTGATCATTGTGGAGCGGATGACATCATTATGATGTCACTGTGGAGCACTTAGTGAGCCTATGAGGTCATTGTGGAGTTGCTCAGTCAGCTATGATGTCATTGGAGCCTGGATGACTGTCAGATGATTTATGCAACAGTTTCTAAGAGTTTGTGCCACTGTTTCGGGTCCTTGGTGGCTGGGTGGCCATGTGGCTGCCACGCGATGATTACCCTGATTAGGAAATGGGTGCCTGGTCGTGTTATAGTGTCTTTGCAATAGCGAATATCTTGCACTGCAGGGGGGATAGCCCAGAAAACGGAAGGGAGTTGGTAATGCCAAATGAGAGAGGTCTCTCTTGAGTGAAATAGGACCATCTACAGGTCAGGACCTGGCCTTGGTTCGTAACAGTGAGCATTTTCCCACATTCAGGGGTAGAACGTTAGTCCTAGCTGCTCCCTGAATTTGAGGAACTTGATGTGACCAAGGTTCTTGGTGAACATGTTGGCTGGGTTGTTAGCCCCTTCAATAAAGAATAGCTCCACCTGTTTATTTTGTATGACTTCATGAATGAAGTGATAGTGCAAATCAATGTGTTTGATGTGCTTTTCTTGTACAGGGTTGGAGGCTAAGAATATTGAGCCTTGGTTATCACCAAAAAGTGGGATGGGAGCAAGATTAATGCCAAATTCTGTTAGTAAGGACTTAATCCAAACTAGCTGTCTGCTCGTGTCAGAGAGCAACATGTACTCAGCTTCAGTGGAGGAGAGTGTGACTGTTTTCTGTGCTCATGAGTTCCACGAAAATATTGCTCCAGCCAGGTTCACCATATAGCCTGTGGTGGACTTCCAATTAGTCGGATCAGAAGCCCAGTCAGAGTCAGCATATGCCATTAGTCCACCATTTGATGGTCCATCATAGACCAAGGCATAATTGGTGGTTCCCAAGAGGTATCGGCAAATATAAAATGCATGATTTAAATGATCCTCTGAAGGATTGGCAGCATGTTGCGACAACTTTGTGACCGCAAAGGCTATGTCTGGACGCGTTCCAAGCATTATATATAGGAGTGATCCTATAACTTGCTGGAATTTTGACTGCAAGGCTGGGTCAGCAGCGGAAGTATTAGGAGACGGGTGATAGCCCTCTGGTAACGGAGTAGGAGCAGGGTTTGCGTTAAGCAAGTTGAAATGCTGCAGCACTTTCTGTAGATATTCAGTCTGGTCCAGATGTATCTGGCTGGACTTGCGTTGAATGTGCATGTGTTAAGATCTGACAGATCTTAGTACCGACTCTTCTGGTGAAAGAGTTGCTTGATATAGTTCAAGCACTAGACTTCGAACCCTTTGATATTATCTCAGGAAGATTGAATGTAGAAAAGAGAGGGGCCTCTTTCGTTTAGAGTCTGCACTATAATTTGTTTAGATCGTTTGACAAAATGGTCGATTTTGTGAAAGTGTAAGTCAAGCGTAAGGCTCGACTTCTTGGTACCACAGACTATTTATACGATATCTCAGTAACTACTGATCCGTTTCGTACGAAACTCGGGGTGTAAGTAGCTGAGAACCAGTAGTATCCAAATACAGAAAGCGCAATTCAGAATGTTGGAAATGACTCACGCGTGAGTCATTCTTTCCTAGTATCAGTCAGCCAGTCAGTAAGCAATCACTAAGCAATCAGTAAGCGATCAGTCAGCCAATCAGTAAGCAATCACTAAGCCAGATTGATAAGCGGACACATGAGTAATCACAGACGAGTCAGCAGAAAATAGATGACAGTTCGAGAATCAAGAGAATCTTAACAGCATGCATAGAAATTCTTGGGCATTGCCCAGATCTCAACATTCCCAGAGCTTCATGAAGTGCTCCTTTGTTTTATTGATTTGTTTTTTGTCTGCTCCAAAGAAGAGCACATCATCGACATAGACAATGGTTATGATGCTCTTGTCTTTACTAACAAAGAGCCCAGAGTCAGACATAAGGTGAATAAGGCCGAGTGAGGCCATGGACTTGTCAAGGGCTTTCCACCATGCAAGTGCCACTTGCTTGAGTCCATATATTGCGTGTTTAAGGCGCATGACTTTATGCTCTTGGCCTTTTATTTTGAAGCCCTCGGGCTGCTCCATATAGAGCTCTTCATCAAGCTCACCATAGAGAAAGGCAGTCTTGACCTCTAGTCCACTGATGTGCCAGTTCTTGAGCACTGCAAGTGCAATCATTAGGGCGACTGTCTCAAACCATACCATGGGTGAGAATATTTTGTCATAGTCAATGCCTTCTGCTTGGGAGAAGCCTTTGGTGACTAGTCTGGCTTTTTTACGACCATCAGACTTAAGGTCAAATACCCATCTATTTTTAATAATTTTGCGATCCTTAGGAGGATCGACTAGTTCAAAGACTTTGCATCTGCGGAGGGATTCCAACTCCTTGTGACAAGCATCTTTCCACTCCTTTTGGAGTTCAGTTGGCATTTGCAGAATGTCCCTAAAGGTCCATTTGCAAATTTTCACAGTGTCAGGTGCTTCTGAACTTAGTGGAACTGCTTGGGTGAGCAGATAGTTCAGACATTTGACTCCCCCTTCCCTTGCTAGATGTAGAATGTCTTCTACCTCATCCTCAGAGGCTTGTGGCAGTTGATCATCAAGGATGACAGGAGGGTAAGGGCCTGGGGTGGCCGATCCTGATGTACTATCCTCACCAGAGCTACCGGGTTGGTTTTCTGTCATTGTTCTCCATGTGCGTGTGCGCCGAATGTCTTTTTCCACTTCTGTGGGGTGTCTGCGTTTACCATAGACATTGCCAGGATGGGTAGGTACTTTTCTCAACTGGTGAGACCTTCAAAGAGGTACAGGCTCTTCAATGGGAGGAGGGGATGGTGTAGGAGGAATGGGCATTTGCTCGCATTCCTCTTCTTGTGGCGCCTGTATAGGCTGCTCATCATCCTCACTTTTGATTGTAGGGAATGGGTTGTCAACACCAGGAATGGTGTCTTCGACAGGTTGTTGCGGTAGTTCCTCACACGGTTCATTAATCCATGTGGTACCTTTGGTGTGCGCTTTGTCACATTTGGGGTACAGGGTCTCATCATAGAGGGCGGTAGCATTAGTGTAAAGCATATTATTAGGGAGCCTCATAAAGAGTGAGGCTTTGATCCCCTCAGTGTGACCAAGGTAGATCATTAGTTCACTTTTAGGTGAAAGCTTGTTGACCTGACACTTTTCTGGTATGTGCACATATGCACCACAACCAAATACTCTGAGGTGTGAGATATCAGGGACCTTGTTCTTTAGGACTTCATAGGGTGTACGCCATTGAAGGAGTCTGGCTGGTGGTGTTCTATTGTAACAGTGTGTCCCATGATTCACTGCAAAATTCCCACCAGGAGGGAGGTAGACAAGCTTCAAGGTGCATTGCCTGAGCTTTGTCCATTACAGTGCGCATAAAGCGCTCTGTGCATCTATTCTGTTGTGGAGTGTATGGGGTGCTTTGAAGGATTTTAATTCCTTCATCCTTTGGGACATTGTCAAAGGCCTTGGATTTGTACTCTCTGCCAGCATCGGACATCCACTCTTTGATTCCTGCTTTATATTGGTTCTTGACCATAGCAAGGAATTGTTTGACGGCCATTATGGTCGACTTTTTATTTTTCAAGAGTGTGATCCATGCATAGGAGGAATAATTGTCAATAAAACTGACAAAATATTCGTACTTATGATACGACCTCACTGGAAAACTCTTTAGGTCCAAGTGAATATGCTTGAATGGTGCAGAAGCACAAGTTTCAGAAGGGGGGTGCGCAGATGCAGGCATTTTGCCTTGTGCACAGCCAGGACATACTGGCTGTTCCTGAGGGATTTTCAGGTCTTCAGGGAGACCCTTGGTATGTGTCTTTGCATGTGTTATGACATCCTTAGATGGGTGGCCAAGGCATTGGTGAATGACATCATAATCTACTGGGTAGATAAGTGAATGTGCTTGCGCACTTTCGATCGAGGCGTCTAACCAATACGTGGTTTGACCTGGGAATAAAGGGTAAGAGGACAGGATTATACATCTGTCCTCTCATAGGGAAATATGTCTATTATTCCCTAATGCATGCATCCCTTGTTGTAAAAACTCCCCCATAGATAATATCCGAGTGTTTATTTTTGGAATATAGAGGACAGGAGAAATGCACGTGACAACCATTTTAGAGTTGACAGTGTGCTGAAGCAACACAGCGCCTTTGCCTTCTGCATAGATTGTGTTATGGGCAGTTTTCACAGGGGATCTTTCATGCAGCAAAGCTGGCATATACTCTATAAAGACTTTTATTTTGAAGGTGAAATGTGCGGACGCACCAGAGTCCAGGAGCCATAAGGATCCCATTTTACTCAAGTCATGCTTTCCTCTACATCTCAAACAATTTGTGTTACATTCACTATGCAGGGAACTACTCCCTGTGCTAATTTGTACATTGTGAGATACAAGGGAACACTTATTAAACATATCTAGCCTGCTTAGGGGCTGGGGAGATGCTATAAGGTTCCTTAGCAAGTGAAAGGAGGGAGGGAGGTGCATGCACGCTTTGTTATCTTTGAGGTTGCTGCCCCAATCAAGTGCTTCATCCAACGGGGTTGGAGCATGCTCAGGGGTGGCAGCACCTTCTGGAATACCATCATATATGTCAAATAAATCCGATGTATTTGTTTGTGCAAAGTTGCAATCGTCCTGGTCCATAGGCTCAGAGATGGGCGACAGTAGTTTGACTGCACTTGAGGAGGCAGCAGATTGAGTCGAGATCCGCTGCTCGAGTGTCTTGACTGTCTGTATAGTGGGAGTTACCCCAAGGTTGTCAGCAAGATCAAGTGCTTTGTTTAAGGCCTTGTAAGGGCCATGAGTGCATTTGCGAGGGTCAGTCACAGTTGAGATGGTACGTTGTTGGATCCCCAAGGGACCCAGATGGGCAATAGTGGTAATGGTTGGGAGTGGGAGTGCGGCAACGTCTGTAATGTGGGAGTGTCTGGGACCATGGCTGTGATCAGCTTTCTCCTTGCCTTTTCCTTTCCCTTTTCTGCCACGCTTACCGCGCTGGTGCTTACTGTGCTGGCGCTTGTCCTTATCTTCATCATGCCTAGGCTTATTGCCTTGCTGCTGAGAAGAGAATGAGGGTCACCATGCTTGCGTTTGACAGCAGAGAGCTTCTGTGTGCTGTGCTTCTTGCCAGTGCTTTGATTGATCTCAGTCTGGTGTTGAGAGACAATTGCCTCTCGTATGTCCTTGGGGTTTGGATCTTCAAGGGCATAGTTCTGAGTGACGATGTGCACTAGCATTTCCCATTTCTGGGGAATAGCAGCAAGCATAATGAGTGCCTGCAGAGTGTCAGGAATGACAAGGGAGGATGCGGTAAGGTGCTGGAATGCAGTGTGAATCTGATCCATTTGAGGGCCAGGATGTTGGCTCGGGTTTATGCGGATGGAGATGGCTTCTTTGAAGTCCATATAGACACTAGTGGTAGTCACCATTCCATATAGGGTTTCAAGGCAATTCCCAATGGTCTTGGCGTTGTCCAGAGTTGTAAGATCCTGCTGGATGGCAACACTAGATCTTAGGCCCATGTGGCTGACTGCCATATCATTTCCTTTATCCCATTCTTTCAGGGCTACTTGAGCGGTAGCCTGGGCAGCTATCTCTTCTGGAAGAGGTGCCTGGGGAGTGCCAGGAAGGACTGGCATGTCAAAAGTTCCATTGCAATAACCCCACAGTCCAATGGACATGAGGTAGGCTTTCATAGCCTTTGACCAGATACCGTAGTTCGCACCATCAAGGATGGGGACAACAGGGGCAGAGGGTTAAGACGATGACATAGTAGCTGTAAGAGAAGCTTAGAGGTCGTCATTAAGAGTATTTGTATTCAAACAAGCCGACATAGTCTCCCCTTAGGGTAGACTAGCTTGCCACAGCATGCAGGCCTCAGGGATGCTTCGCCATTGTTGTAGCCAATGAAGGCGCATGACTTACAGGGCCCATAACCTGTTGCACAGCATAGAGCGCAGCTAACAGGCCAAGCAACCCACCTTAGAGGTTGTGCTAAATTCTCAACTGATATTGGGGTGTAGAGCGATGTGTATACTCGTCTACATGTATGGCATTTATACCTTTATGACCCAGGGCTGTTCCTAAGTCCAAAGGAGGTGACTACAGGTGTCCACTATATCGTGCATACAGTGATGCGTGATGTGGAAACGTTCTAGACACAGTATAGGCTGCATCTTGTGATAGATAGCATAATATGTGTAACCCTATTGCCATAAGCACATATGCTAAAGTTCTGTCTAACACATAACATCTATGAGCAGATCTTGAACCTTGTATGAAGGTCTTCACCTTCTTTGATCCGTTCAGGGTTCCGGTTCAACACATTGGAGGTGAGAGATGGAGGGTGTGGAGGCGTTTGCGTGTGATGTGGTGGTGGGAGAAAGGAGGGTGTTGGGTGCACATGTTGGGCATTTGGTGGTAACGTTGTCAGAGGTGGAGGAGAGGGAGTGTGCATCAAAGGTGAGAGGCAGAGGGTATGGTGTGCTTGTGTGTGTGTTGTGGTGGTGGGAGAGAGGGAGTTGCACATGCATGTGCCTGTCATTCAACTGCTGGCTGGATTCTCATGGCAGGTGGCACTTTGTCAGTCTGGCCTGTTCCACATCCAAGCCAGCAAGTTGCCTTACAACATTGTGCAGAGTTGAATGGAGGCTGGATCATCCTTTGATGGATGCAACTTGATCTCTTGAAGATACTGTGGGCAGTCGTCATTCATGAGACAACTGTCAAGTAAGCATTTGAGTTTGAGCTATCCAACCATCCAAAGCAGCTGACAGCGAACTGATCCATCAGAATAGAGGATTTGGTGGGCACCCATGATGAATATGGTGAAACCCTTGGCCTTACAGACCACCTGCATTCACTGCTAAGATGTGAATGTCCAGTGTGACCGATGGAGCTTGTGATGGATGAACAACCACAAAATACGGTGATGCCTGAAGACATTTGGGTGGTACAATTGTGGTTGCTTGGGGGCAGTGCTAGGACTCAGCATTGATGGAGGCGCACTAGCACTGCAGTGCTGCTGGAAGCAAAAAAAAAGTCAACCCAGGGTCAGTGCTCAGACCCCAACAAACAAATTTACTGCTAATGCTGCTGCTGTCTTGCGTCTGGCAGGTAGATCTCAGGTGTGAACTTTGAGTGTGCGCAAGATGGTAGCAACATCTGCCAAAGGGGGGTGGGAAGCCATGCTTGTGCTTGAGCACTTCACTGCATGAGCATCCACTGGCACATGGTGTGTGCCACAAGCTCCTGGGCATATTGCATTTTGTGGAGCTTGATTGTATTGATGGTCATATTTTTTTTGACAGGAGCAATCCAGTGGGAGAAGAGAGTTGAGAGATGATAGTTGGTTTAGGGGAAATGTTGGTCATGGTGGAAAACCACCTGTTGTTTTAAACAGTGCCTGAGGATCCACAAACAATCCAGCGACGATCAGGATGTCTAGCCTAAAACTCAGGAGAACTCACAAAACAATACAACTAAGAGAGAGAAGTATACAAATCGTTTGCAATAGATGGCTGAATGTTGAGCATTGGATGCTGGACAGTGAAAGCTGTTTATCTCATCAGCAAGGGACATTGGTGATACATGTGGTCCAGAGAAATATATTCCAAATCTAGACTATGAAGTACCTGTATGACAGCCATTTATGGCTGTCAACTAATGGGTCTCAAGGGTAATACCCATCCCATACCTGTACCATATAAACTCTGCAGTGGTCAGTAAATGAGACAGGCACAGGTCCCATACACCCATACATACATGGGTACGATGCACAACCCTAGTTCATCACTAGTCTTCTCTCGCTATTGTTCTCTCCTACCACCCTCATTCCCTTGGTTACTGTTTCATCCCTTGATGCTGATAACCCTTTGTTGTTTCACCTATTGTGTTTCATCTATTGTTCAAGTTCCTTTTGCTATTGGTTTACTACTATCTATTGTTCCACATATAGTACTGTACAGCCTTGCTAGATACAGTATTTAAGTGCCTGTAGAAGCTGGGGAATTCCCCAAGCTTAGCTTTGTCCCATTTCCTGTCACATCCCTTTGCCCTGTATCCTCTCTCAATCACAACTTGTGTTGTGCTGGCTTACACTCTGCTTGACCTGAACTCATCACAAGGAACCTTTGTGTTCCTCTTCCTCCTCTGCTTCTATCTCATCACCCTCCTCTTCTGTGAAACCAAGAGATCAACTCTGTCTGTGGATTAAGTCACCCTTGACTTAGTCTTGAGACGCTAAACTTCTGAACTGGTCTCTTTGAGCTGGCCCCCACTGAACCCCTTGAACCAAGTCACAGGGACCTGGCCCCACTGAACCTTGAGCTAATGCTCCAATGGCCGCGACGCTGTAACAAACTGTGTATCTTGGCAACACTACTCAACTTATACAGTTGACACCATACATTTTAACCCCCAGTTACTTTGCTTCTGCTTTACACCTCATATCCCTGCCAACCCTCTCAAGTTGATCAAGAATTATCATTTACAAACTATAGATCTTGCACACGGTTCTTAAAAAGTAAGAACTATCCTTGTAACACTTCAATAAAGGTTGAATAAAGTTTTGTTCTTGTCTTAAAAGTGCCTCACAAATACACCTTAGAAGAAGACAAAGAAGAAGATGCTATTACTAGACATGTCTTAAGCTTAAATCATTATTGAACCTGGACCTCCACTGTGTTCCCTATCACCAGTTTAACCAACCTACATGACATACCAGGAATTGAACCCCCTCATGAAGATTTTCCCCATCTTGCTGTCAAAGAGTTCCTTGAAGTTTTACCATTTGGGCAACTCTTAAGTCATGATGAACACATATTATACCTTGAGACTCTTAGTTGACTTCTGCCACCAGGGCAACTACAATTACTGCATTGGCACCTTGCTCAAGCAAAGAATATCCAAGGACAACCAGTAGATTACCAATCCCTGTGTTCCAGTGAATTAAACCTCTGGACTAGGATCATCCAACCATGTTGTAAGGTGGATTCCCGCTGGCCATGGAGTCATGTGATTTGGGGGTATTGGTTGACTGCTGACATGATCCCTGTGAAAACCAACTCCTATGCCTCGCATGCCTCTCCATCAAGTCTCTCCCCCTGTGTTTCTCCTCATCTCCATTTTTCTATTTCATTCTTTCCACCACCACCTTCCTTCACACCTCATGAGAACGACGTCACCAGTTTTCCAGACCAATCTCAAAGTGCAGACATTGCCAAAGCTCTCTCTCTTTCATGCTTTTCCAGCCCACCTCCTTGCACCATCGTCAACGATGTCACCAAAGCTCTCTCTTTCATGTTCTTCCAGCCCACTTCCTTGCATCCTCGTCAACCCCATCATCGTTTGTCTAGACCTTTCGTTGTTTTCAAGTCCGCTGCCTCACACCCTCAATGACCACATCATCACCTTCCTTGTCCTTTCATTGTTTCGCAGTCCACCACCTCGCAAACTCATCGACTGTCTTGCACCCACACTCTCGATTTCCTTTCATCACATAGCAATTCCACCCATGCTGTCCAGTCCACTCTCGACTTCCTTTCATCGCATACCGATCACACCCACACCTGTTCACCAGCTCTTGACCCCCTTTCATTGTGTCGCCCCACCATGACTACCATGACACATTCATCCATCTTTTGCCATCATCACTGCAGTTAGATGCAAGGGCTCAGTGCCCCAATGACACACAATTACCACTGCCAGAACTATCGTATGTTACCTCTCCACCTGTTTTCAGCTATGAATTCTCTGACTGCCTTTGTCTTCTTTGATTTGTTTGCTTCTGATCGGTTTCATTTACCTTACGCATTTTGGATTCCTTACACATTGTTTCTCCTACTCACTGTGCGTGTCTCTCGTACCCCCACTCCCCTGAATATTCCTCCCTCTCATAGTTCTTGCTTCATATAAAAAGACACTAGTTATGTCCCGGAATAGGAGTCCTCCTTTTGATTCTGAAAAATCTCCCTTTCATGTGCCACCACAACTCTTGAAGCAAACCAATGCGTTCAACTCCTCAATTTCTTGTTTCCTTCTCGACTTCTCCACCTTTGTCATCTCTCTCCCTCTCGATTCCCACCTTCTGCGGCTCCATCTCAATGCCTTATCGGCCCTGATCTCATTCCTCAAGAAGCATCTTGTCCACAAGCTGGAAGGGTTCCTTGCTCTTCAACATTCCTCTCCCTCTGGTCTCAACTGTCCCATGTTCTCACTCACACATCCCCAGATGTGCTTCAATGTCACCACTTTATTGTTCATTCCCTGAGAACAGGATATCGTCTGTTCTATCTGGCCTGGACCTATATCAGTTACTATTGTCTCACTGTCCAATTCTACCATCTATGCCTCAACAGAATATAAAGAGAGAACCAGTCCTACATTCAACTTGCTGTAGTACCAGGAATACACAACACCTTTGACTGGGAAACTAACTCTTGGCTATACAATGCAGACTACAACCAACCCTGGGCAATCACCAGCCCAGATGCCTCATATACTGGTCCTCCTACATATTATGCAGTCCCAGCAACTCTAGAAGCCTCAAGTCTTGTCCCTAGACCCCTTACGCTGATTCAAACCACTGTTCCAACCAGCTGAGAATGCTGGTCCACTAGCACCAAAGAAACTGAGTCAAATCCATGGACAGAAAAGTGTAACTGCAAAACAGAGTACTGCATGTGCAGTTATTGACCAGACATGCCCCCTACCCCTGATGGAATTACCTTGTGGACACCAGGAGATTATCACATCCTTATTCAGTAAACCTGGCTCCTCAACACAGAAGATGTGCAGCATCCCAGCAACCACCCTCTAGAGATGTCACAAGCACCGGTACTTCAGACTGGACCAGTAACTGGGCTAACCTACCTGGACAGAACTTGCATTTGACTCGTGGCTGATGACTCTCTACCCTGACTCCTGTGTACCACTACATTCCAGCATGTTCCCCCTTGATTGCCTCACTGTTCCCTTAAGGACCCTATTTGATATAGGTAGTCTCAATGTATATAAGCCCTCTTCTTGATGAGAACAAGCCTTAAGCTTGCTCTCTTGTGAAATATCACTGGAATTCGCTTCAGACTTGTAGGCTTGCAAGTAATCAAGCAAACATCTCAGAATCTCCCTCCAATTGTCAAGTCTTCAAACATAAACATGAGGACTTATCCCTTGTCCTTCCCTTCAGCAGTACACAATTGCTTGGGCATTGTTGTCACTGAGACCCCCGATCTCCATGGGAGCTTCTCATTCTCACTTGACTCAGTGTGCACATCTTGTGCATGAAACGATTTGTCAGTGACACTGTCCCCAGTTGGTGACAAGAGAAACAGTCCCTAACGCAAGAGGATTCCTTGTGGAAAGACCATTACCACCTACTCCCCCTGATGCCTACATACCTTTGTTTACTAGTCACATTCCCACACCTGTTATACCTCTCCAACCCTTTGCTGCACCCCTCATCAAATCCCCTGATAGTACCAATATTAGGAATACCGATTTACACTGCTACTTACCAGAACAGTCTTTCCTAGCCCTAAATCTACCTACACATTCAAGAAGAGAGTTACTTGAATTCAAAAGTTACTGTACCCAAGCTTGGCATCAATGACTTACACACTTTGTGGTTTACCAACACCCCATCAGAGAAATAAATGACTTTGCTATCTCTCCAGCAGAATTTGAAGGATATCTGTGGAAAACCTGAGTAGTTCTAATGCAAAGCAGCATCACCAAAGAATACTCCTGAATCCATTTAAGAAAACATCAAGGAAGACCAGATGCTATTTGACTAAAACTGGCCTACACCATAGCATATCCTTGGAACAATGGCCATTGGACTATAACCGCAGTCTAAATTGATGAGTACTAGAAGAAATCTTACTGAACAAGAGAAGATCAAGTTCCACTAGTATTTGAAAGCCTAAGCTATGACACCCAAGATCATTGTTACCAAGGAAAGTTTGCTGGAACATCTATCATCAATCACAGAACTTGCAAAACCCTGGTTATATGAAGATGATAACAACGAAGTCACCATTGCACAAATTAAAGCAGGACTTACAGGAGTGGAACACATTCAAGACTTTAACCCATTAATCCTTGTCAGAAGCTTCCAAGGAAAACCAGTGAAGTGGAGTTGTTCTAGAAAACAGTGGGTTCACTACAACAACAAAGAAGTTGATTTCACTGCCAGAGAAGAAGATGAAGTCAGCACCATCCTAGGCACTGCACCAAGCATTCAAACCACTACCCCAGGACCTTCCACTTGAAGAAACACTCAACAACCCACTTCCCATACAGTTAGCAATGCTCCACAAACCATCCCTCAGGTATGTACCCCAACAAGAATCCAACTACAAGGATCAGCTCCACCCATTGTTACTGCACCCCAGAGCCCCACAATGTCTAACAATCCTCACATTTTAGGAACTGCCCCAGAACCTTTTGATGGAAAGGCAGATAATGCAGAAGCCTTTTGGGCAGCTCTGGCCAATTATTCCTACATCAATGGCGACTCTTTTACAGATGAAAGCAAGAAAGTTGCCACTGCACTTACACACTTTAAAGTAGGAACCCCTGCCAGAGTGTGGGCTAGAGAACAAACCACTAAAGCCATGGCATGAACACCAGCAAACTACAGATCTTGGGAAGATTTCAAGAAAGCTTTCACTGATCATTTTATCCCTGTAGAAGTGGAATTGGCCTCTGCTAACACCATGCACACCTATTACCAAGGAAAGCTACCCTTTAATGAGTGGTATCAGAAATGGTCACACCATGCATCACAAGCTACCACTGATGAAAGAACCAAGATGTACATGTTTAGAAGAAACCTTAATCCAGCCTTACATCAAAA